>VZRL01001194.1:0-292490 GCA_013397895.1 Origma solitaria
CCAGGCAAAACTACCACAATCAACAAGAATATTTAGATAAAATAAGGAAAGAGTAATATTTACAAACCAAGTGAGGCATCTGAAGTGGAACTTCAATCAAATACTGGTAAGTTAAAGACATAAAAATATATACATAAATACATAAGCTTTAATCACTAATACTCCTAAGTCACCTGGCGTCCTGCTTCCATACATGTCTAAAGCTACACCAACCAAGTTGAGATCTTTGTTATTTAAACCTGACTTAAATTCTCAGACTAAAAAGTTCCCTGATGCATCTTCACTGGAGCACACAGGTTCCCTTAGCAGGCATTCCAGAAGGAGCCCTGGCACCTGACCGGCTGTGACAGATTCCCACTGAAGTTCTCCAGGTATTAAACTTTAAGCATGCAATGTGGAGACTCACATTGCCTAAGTTCTTTCACAGCTCCAACTCCCTGAATAAACTCTTACACACGCATATTCAAAACAACCCTAAAAGATTTCAACACAGTAATGATGGGATATTCTCTTTTAAGCAGCAAAATGTGAGTTATAGTGTTGGCATTTCACTCATCAACACCAGGCATTAATTTCCAGATAAGTTTGGTTTTTTTTTTGCTATTATCAACATATCCTACATTCATAGACAATAAAAATAGCATTTAGGCTTAATGGGAACAGCATATTTACAGGATATGAATTAACTGTTGAGGGAAAAAATACTATTACTGACAGAATTCCCCAACACTTACCATCACAAATGGCACTATCATCATATGCAAACAAGCTCAAACTGATTCCACATTGCTAATATGGAACTAGTTTATCCTGCAAATACACAGTGTCCCCTGCTGTGATGAAAGGAGACATGCCCAACACATTAAAGTTGTGCTGAACAAAGAAAGAGGTTTTAAGAAAAGACCCAATTGTTATAAAAGTACAATCCTAACAGCTCAAATGACTACCAAGAAAAGCAATAGAGCCTTGATATTTAAATGTACCCTCAACTTGATAATGAAAAAAAATGAATAAGAAGGAATCAGTGTCATATACTGAAAATCATATAATTTCCTGATGAAAGTAACCATCATAAGTCAAACAACCAAGATTTTCATAACCATCTTCAGTCATTTCACAGTACACAAATCTGCAACTTGGCTACAAGTGTGTACCCCTGCCATACAAACAGAAATTACTTCAGCTGCTTGCTGAATTAATGTCTCATGTAAACACTAAAATACACTGGTTAAGGAGACATGTTGAATGATCAGCTGATAGTGCACATCAAGCAAACATCACAAGCAAATGGGGTAGACTGACAAAAATTTTAGATTTCAAAATACCATCCTACTGAAATAATCAGAAAAAAACCCTATAAACCATGACCAATTAATACACATATAGTCAGTAATTTTAAAACACTGCAAATGTTTTTATATTGATTTTGCAATTTTTAGTATAAATTAGTTAATAATTATGACCAGAAAGGTTTTTAAGCTACACTTCAAAAAATAGTTCACTTTTCAAACTTTCAATTATCTAATTGCAAAAATGTCAAGAATTCATTTTCAAACTAAATTAGGGATCTTCCACTATTGACAATGCCACTTCTAATTTCAAAGCATGAATTATATATATTGGAAAAAAATTTTGATGGAGAATTCCAGATCAAGTTCTCCCATCAGCTCTTCTGAGGCAGAGAATAAATTTTAATTGTAAAGCTCAATGTGTTAATACACTCTTTCCTTAAAAATTATTCATTTTCATAGAAAAAAAAAATACTAAGCCATAAAAGTCTGCCAATAATATTTTACACTTGAAAAAAATACTTGTTCCATGGCATTACTTTTTTTCTACTTCAATTTAGAAAACCCAAATTTAAAAAAGTCAGTATATTTACCACCCCTACAGAAATTCTACATCTGCTGATTTGTGCAAACTAAGCCCATTGAAATCATCAAATTTTTTGACTTATTTATATCTGACTTTTTTTTTAACCTTGTTTTTCCTATTCTCTGCAGCATTGCAGGTTTTAGAAGAAAATAGTCTTCAGAAAAAAGTGGAGAACATAATCACTATTAAATACTTTTAGCATTGCATATCATGACATCTATCATGCATAGGAAGCCAAATAGTAAGAAATTTGACCACAAACTAGTCTTGAGAACATATTAATCTAATGAATTAATTGAAGATAAGTCTCTACACAGCTGTTCAAGAAGTTGAAGTAGTTAGAGGAGCATGACACATCAGAAATAACAGCTGCATTCTTTGTTATCTTGCTCTCTTGGAGTTTGTGTTACTATTATCCATTGCCAGGATTGCAGAGCTTTGCCAGTTCTGACAGTCATATCTGATTCTTGGTTTTTCCCCAGCAAAACGATGGTACCCAGGAGTAACCTCCTTCCCCAGCTCCCTACAAGGGTCTGTTGCTTGCTCCCTGGTCACACCTGTGGTGGCCTCATTGCCTTGGTGTCTGACTGTTCAGGCAGCACTTGCTGCTCAAGCAGCTGCTCCTGTCTCCTCAGGGAAACCTCGGGAAAAGTATATTGATTCAATTAATTCATTTTTAGGATAGTAAATGATTTTAATGGAGGAAAGATTTGTCATTATATGAATGCTCAGTCTGATTGGGGAATGGATTAAGGCCCTACTATAAAAAAGAGACTGCTTTCAGGAAACCCTTCTAAATGGCAAGACCCAAATTCATTGCTCAGAAAGTGTGGATGACAAGGCTCTCCTTTTGTATGAGCAATGATTTCATTACACTATCACTAACAGCTCTGTTTTCATATGATCAAGAAAAGAAGACATTTCCAGCTTTAAAATATAACATATACTAATTGCAGGAAGACTAAACCAATAGTTTTCTTTTAATAAGGTAACTGATGTGCTTGAGGAAATATCCATCTGGATTTCAGCAAGGTATTTCATAAAACATCACATGTGAAAGGTTAGTTAAAGCTAAAAACACATGGGCAAGCAGTGAAATTGAAAGGTGGATAAGGGCTGGCTAAAGAAGAAATGGCAATAAGTTGTTCTGAAAGATCAGACTGAAAGACAGCTACCCATCAAGATGCAAATTTTGGCACAGGAATTATTTATAAATTGGAAATGAAAAAAATAGATTGGAGAAGTAAATAAGTTTCTAAAAGAAAGTCCAAGACAAGATTTCTATCAGAAAATGCAAAAACTTCTAAGATGGGCTTTGCTAACTTTATGATGTTAATATGAGAAAATTGGAGACCAAGAAGGTCCCTGTTGGTCTTGGGTTTCAAAGTTTGTCACTCCTTCTATTCTTTTACCAAATTCTGTTCTCTTAACCACCAGTGGTAAGCCCACGCAGTCTGAAGCCCATGCTTTCTTAACGCATGTTTTCCCCTAAATTACCTGATTTGAATTCCTCAAACTTACAGTCTTAGAACTTATCACTCATGATCCATTGTAATAAGGTCCCTCACTCTCAAAAGTCCATTTAAGCCATTTTCAGTGAAAAAGTAATCAGTGCATTCCTTCACTACCTCTAGTTTACAATTGTGCCTTTTCTCCTCTTGTTCTTATTAGTTGCCTTCTCCATGTTTCATCACTTCCTCCTGCTTTGCTGTTTTTTTCTTAATACTCATTAACATTTGTTAACACTGTTTTCCTTAGAAAATATGAGGAATGCCAATAGCAATGATTCATTCTTTTACATATATTACCTGCCCGATTCACCGTTCAACTTTGCTTTTTAAAATATCAACACTACATATTTGGGATTAACTAAATAAATCAGAAGTATATATAAGCCTTTCTCCTATGTCCTCAGCAACCTGAAAAAAAATGCACTAAAAATGTACTCAAGCACAAAATTAGGGGGTAAATATTCTGGTATTGTTCTCTTCATTTGCATATCATGGGTTTATCTGAAGTTCATCATGCCTATTTCTGGACTTACTGTATATGCGTAAGACATGTATAATCAACCCTTAAACCAAATTTCTTTCCTGCTCCGTGGGCAGGTGTTCTGCAGGCAGCTGTTCAGCATGCGAACTAAAAATTAAAAAATATCCTTACCTTTTAGGTGGATCTGTGATAAGGCTTCGCTCTGCTGGAAATCGCTCTCATAGACATCATGCACAAGCCTTACCGGCTAAGAGACCAGTACCTAATAAAAAATTCAAAGTCACTGCACGTAATAGGTAACGAAGTGCTGGTTCTAGGCAGCAGCACAGGAACTTCAGGTGTTTGCTTAATATTCACTAAGCATATTCTGAAATAGTCCATGCACATTTTCAAAAATTTCTTTCACATAATGCCACACTTTTTTTCGATCCTATAAAAGACATTTGTTCAATAATATCCACTAAGTAGCTGGGCCTGGGGAAAAGGTATCATTTGCACAGAAGTATTAGAAAGACATTTAGTAGAAAATGACGTATCTTTGAATAAAGCATTCCAGAATACTATAAGGCAAAGCAAATTAATGTTTGCATTACTTATATTTAATTTGCAAAAGAGAATTTGAATTATTAATTTAAACATATTTAAAGCCCAAATAGTGCAGACAGAAATACATGAAGAGGCTAACATGCAATGATCATATACATACATACAAAAAAATGGAGTGTAGTTAGTGAGCCTCTGAAATAGCAAAATAACACACAAAATAAAAGATATCTCATGTTTTTAACAACTGATTCTTTTTTAAACATTTCTAGCCACTTAGTTTTCACAAATTTTTGCCACCCAGCTGTTATATACTGTAAACTTCTAATGGACGGGTAAGTACAGAAAAATTTAAATACAGGTAAAGAAAAAGTAAAATTATATAATAGAAAAACTATAGTAGGAAAGAAATTGGGTTGTATTGTGATTC
Source organism: Origma solitaria (assembly GCA_013397895.1). Lineage (NCBI taxonomy): Eukaryota > Metazoa > Chordata > Aves > Passeriformes > Acanthizidae > Origma > Origma solitaria. Next base: position 4,841 of record VZRL01001194.1, read on the forward strand.
CCACCTCTCAAGAACAATAAAATCTAAATGAATAGCTCAAAATTTAAAAGGCCTTTAAAATGGTCATTCACTTCTATAAAAATATACATTGGTTTGCTTTATAGAAAGATGGTTTTATATAAAATAGCTTCCTGACAAAATGATTTCAAAATATCGAAAAATAGTATCTCAAATTGTAGGCTGAATCTGTCACTCCAACTCCATGAGAGCAGCTGTTTCTTTGGTAAAAAAGCCTCTAACATTGGTAAGTTAACTTTGCAGTCTGTGAGCAGTGTGGCTGAATGTAGCCTTAAAACATCTTTAGGACAATGTATAGTACACACCCTCTTTCTTCATAATCCATACTAAAATATACATAGGCTTTGGCATAATTCTGCTCCCCTCATACAAAATTCAGAGATCCAGGAACTATTTCTCTCCTCCCAGAAAACAATGAACCTTCTCATTGTTTTCTTGCATTCTTCTATAAGCAAGAAATTTAATGAAATACACAAATGTGTGTGTGTGTCCATGTGGATGTGTCTGAATGAACCTCAATGGAGAGAAAACTTCATAGCAAAGGATGAAAAAATTAGAATTGATTTGGCTTAAAAATATTCAGGCAACAGAAGGACTGTTCTTAAACTGTTGGATTGCTTTCCAATGTCCAGTACTATTCCTCACTTCTTCTCAAGGGAGAGTGAAAGAATTGCCTATTTTTCTTGAGAGATAGAACCTTGAAAGACAAGTAATGACCACTCTGATGCAAGATCATAATACCACAAACTCTGAAAACTTGATATGCAAGTTAAGCAATAATTTCAGGGACGTGGATCTTGAAAAATGGTTATGTTCCTCCATCTTACTATGACACCTTTCAGTGCTGAGATAAACCTGACGTACACACAGGTAAGATTCATACAGAAGAAATGCCATAAGAGAGAAAAACGGGAGAAAATGCAACATATCCATCAACAATCAAACACGGGCCAGGAACAAGAAATATACCCCAGCCAGTTCAAATACAGGTAGAGCGCCATAGTAAGACTATTTTTGCATACCCGTTTAAATTCTGTAAGCCTCCATAAATGCAGTTATCATTACCATTGTTGCCTTATCATTCTCAGTGATTGCTCTCTTTCAGTCAAGTACAAAGGCAGGCTGAATATAAATGTTTTGTCATAAAACTGCTATTCAAACAATAAAAAGGGTTATAATAGTACTAAAAAAATCACCCCCAGGGCTGCAGCACAGACTGGTAGTATGCATATTCAGGCAGCACGAAGCAGTTCTAGTCACATACTTCTACCCATAGGACCCTTCCACTGAATCTGTACTTAATATCAGCATGTTCCCAAAAATGATCCAGATATTACCAGGTAGTCAAGACACATGGAACATTGTGGAATGTCATTCAGTTAGAGGAACACAGTTAAATAATATTGTAAATTGGTATTGAATTCAGCAAATATCCACAAATTTAGTTAAAGTCTTTAATTTTTAAAAAGAAAAGTGCTTTAATTATGTTTTCTGCCTTTATCCAAAAATGTTTTTGTTGGTCCCAGATCTAGCCATGTAGTGCCACCCAGGGGCCAACTGCATCATGCTTCAACACTGCCATCTTGCCAAATAGCCTCAAAAAAGCATTATGCAATGCACCCCAGACTATCTTCTGCACAGGCTTGAGTATTCTTTTAAAAATATCTTAGATGTTATAGTATCCTTTTTTTTCTCCCCTTTTTTTTTTTTTTTGTAGCATAGAGACAAGAGAGGTAGGGTCAGGTCAGGCAAGGAAGGGTGAAAGAATATGTAACAAGCTGGGGAGCACCAAAACAGATTAATTACTCCCATAGAGTGACCGGATGGTTATCTGATCAAGGGAAAAAAAAAAAAAAAAGGAAAAAAAAATAAAGAAAAAAGAAAAAAACCCCACAGGTAGAATTTAAAACAAAGGGTTTATCAGCACCAAAAGCCCACTGCCCTGGGTAAATGTGCTTCCTTGCAACAATAAAGACAAATAAAGTACTAAAAAAGGATAAAGCAGGAGATTACAGACCTAGCTGTGGTTTGATAAATGGCACTCTACTCCACTCTGCTTATTGTGTACTTCATACCTCGCTCTTGAATATGGAAGAGAATTTTATTAAAGATTTAGCCACGGTGGTGGTGGTGACTGGCTCACAGTAATTTTCCTACAAAGTAGTTTAATCTATCACAGGGCAGACAGTGCACCTTCTTACCATGTATCATATCTGTCTATTGAGTAAGTGCTATCCAAATCCAATTTCTTTTCATTTTTGGAACCTGTGATGCATATTCAAAATACATTTTCTTTTTGTCTGTGGTCTAAATTAGGTGCTTTATAAAAAAAAAAAAAAAGAAAAAAACAGTGAAGTAATGAAAAAGACTGGACATTTTCTTTTTTTTTTGAGATTCACTACAGTGCTAATGATGCAAAACAATGGGCATGTATGGTTGGCTGTCACTGCACTCACAATGCTGTCAGTGCACAGCCCCACCTCCAAATCCTAGCCCCAGCTCTTACAGGTGAAACTTATAAAATTGCTGCAATAAATCCTTAACTTGCTATGATAACTCAATTCTTATTTTCTATATTTAATTAAAATAATTATCAAAGTCATTGTCCTTTTTTTTAATTGAATGATCTGAGGCTGGAAAAGTTGTTGGTTTAGGCAATCATAAATCTAAGCATTTAAAAATTACAGAATTTTTTTTTTGTCCCACAACCAAACCTAAGATACAGCTTCTAATAGTTTCTTCATTTTAATTGTAAATGACTCTGTAGGATTCACCAAGAATCTAAGGAATTAAGTACTTCTGATAATTTCTCAGTTCTGACAAGTATTTCCTCCCAGTCTGTGGCTTTTGGTTTGGGGACAGGGGGATTTTTCCATTTCCTTACTTCTGTGTGTGTGCTGAGCGTGTTTGTCAAACTGAGAGAGAAATTAGAGATCGAAGCCAAAACTATTACATCTAAATACATCTCTTTCAGACACTACTGTTACTACAGAATATAGTAGTTCTCCAGATCTGAGCATGAAGCACATCCAAGCATAAAATATACAGGTAGTTCAACAAACATTTCAGGGGCAACTAAAGGTGACAGAGTTGGTCCTTTGTGATTTGTACCCTCTGTGTTTTACAGTCTGATTAATTCCCTTCATTAAACCAGTACATAAGATCAGTGTATGTATTTCAGGGTGATAATCAGAACATTAAATCCAATAACATATTTGGATTTATGCCTGCTACAATATGGGTGATTGTCAGATGTTAAATTTATTGTGCTAACAGAAAATAAACTTTCATATATGACTGGATTTTACCTAGAGTAGCTTTCAAAGGGCAGTTTTGGAAATGTGAGAGTCTTAGCCCAGAACTAGCTTCAAATCTATTCCAGCTTTGGTCCCGTGAAAGAATCTTTACAAGTTGTATCAACAAGAATCTTTCTTCCCACTTGATCTTCAACATCTCTGACATGCAACAGGCTGAAACAGCTATCTCTAACATGCTTTTTGCATGATACCCATGATACCCTATTTTTCCCTTGGACTTCCTGTTTCTAATCTCTGTCTTCTTATCACTGTATTTTTCTTTCATCATTTAAGCAGCACTATCCTAGTGCCTATAAACATAGTCCCATTTGGGTCTGAGACTTCAACAGCAGAGTGTACAAAGGATGGTGTCCGTGTACCTCAGTAGTAATGATTTTCGTTAGTCTCTGCAAAAGGGAGCATGACTTAAAATTTCAGTCCATATTTCACGCTAGTGAAGCAGGTCAGGTCAGTGTACTCTGAGTTTGTGGAGATCTTATTACTTACTAGCACTTGTTTCCAGTCTTGCCTAATCAGGTCCTTACCGCTAAGAGGACCAGACTTGAACTCAGAGATTAATTTAAAGGATTGCCAAAATTTTAATTTTATCATGGGATTTCTTCCCAGATTCCACTAAAGATTGTATTTTTGTCTAGTGAACAATATACAGCATACACTTTGAATGGAAAAGTACAACCTCTCTTTTCTACTATTTCAGATTTTCCTGTACTGTTAATATTACAGAAACTCATTATTGCTTTTGTTCAGATGTAAATCACTCTATGTCCTGTTTCTTCCAAGCTGACATCTTTGACTGCATTTTCCACTACTGATTCTGTGAACGGTGTTCCCTGAGGTAGCACTCAGTAGTGCTGTCCTGTGAGAGCCTGAAAATACTGAAATTTGCAAAGTTGAAATTGATGCAGTTTCATTCGTGCCATTTTTTCTCAAAAGGCAGACTTTTCCTGAACTTTTTTTATCTTTGTGAGTGTTACTATTGTGGTGCTTTCTTTGGTTTTAGAAAGCTGTTTTGTCTGATGTATTTTATACAGTGCTGCAGACCCTCTATCTTATCCACAACATCAGGGCACTGCCTACTCTCTCTGAGCATCTTCCTGGTCTTACTTCACTCTCACTTAGGAAAATTTATTGCTTTTAAAATTTGGATTAGTCAGCAACTTTCCAAAGTCTTCTGTCCAAGGTCCCAGACCCATTAGGGTCTCAGAAAAAGAACTCAATTAGCTCCCCACACATGCAATATTTAAACTTGCCATTAAATAACTCCCAAATACTTTTAGATTTTCATCTTCACTCAGAAAATGCTTAGAAAAAGCATGTGGTTTATATTTATATGGAATTGAATACCTCTACTATAACTAGGCTTCATAGCCGATTTAAGTGAGAACAACTGATAACATCAAGTGACTGTCATCCTATCAAAAAAAGTAACACCACCACTTAACATCTTTATTCTAAGATATCTATTTTTTGCAGTTACTTACTGAAAGTGCTGTTTAAGCCTTATTCTGGTGTCCTACACATCTTCTGAGTATGCGTAATGAGTAGAGTTTTAACAAATCTCCTTTTCCATCAAGGATATTTTCAGTTACATGTGGTATTTTATGCCATTTTATTTGTGGAATTGCATTTTCTTGAGGATCTATGAGTTCAACAGAGGCCTGTGTTTTTTTGTTATTTCAGTTGCAGCCATTCTCAACTACACACTACTAGGCACTACACACTAATGAAGTACAGTGTGTAGTAGGGCCTTCAGTTTCACACAGACAAGGACAAAAACATGGACAATAGGAAAGGTAACAAAAAAAAAAAGACATTATGCAATCACTGTCAGTAAGGATGTCGTCCATTTTGGCAATTCTACAAGCAAATGTGAGCAAAACTAGACTTAAATCTCTGTTTACATTAAATGTCACAGCAATAAGGAAGGATGCTCAGCTTCTATGCTGTCAGAAACCTAACTGAATTATGCCACTAGCCTGGAGAAGAGGGTACTGGACATTTGAAGAAGATACTTGGAACATGAAAAGGAACAAATATAAAATAAGAACTAAATAATTTAGCATCCTGGCTTTCACATTACATTGGGCCATGTAATTACAAAAATGGAAAAAGAAATTGAGGAGATAATAAGTCCAGGACTACCTAAGGCCGCTACAGAAGTTTTGAAAATCTGTCACTTTGGATATAAGAAAAAATGTCATTGGATGTAAAAGAGATCTATCTGCCTAGATATATGCAGAAATAACTTGCTATAGGAACACAATTACAGGAATGTTGCAAGACAGAAACATTGATAGACAGCATGAAGGAAAAAAAAAGGCAAGATATCTGTTAGAACTAGATATGCTTTTATTCACCATCACACTCAGAATGTTACATTCATAGAAACTTGGGACAAAACTGATTTGGCTACACTGCGATAGCATGAACCTCCATATTGAGTCAGAAACACATTTAACATGCACTTGCTTTGTTGTCAAATGCCTTCTTTGATGAATTATATTAGAATGACTGCCATTCCTGAGACAAATTAAAACTATATTTTTCATTTCATAGAGAGGTTGGGCTTTTCCTGAGACATCTGTATAACCTTAGAATTTTAAGTTGCAGCTATTGCACACCCACACACCTCTGGCTTATTACACTTTCTCTACTTTGAGAAAAACCTTTGCTTCAGCCAGACTGTGAGCTAATCCCTAAGGCCAAATCTTTCATTGACAAAAGCAGGAAGTACTGTCCTAGAATATTACTTCAGGCTCGCCTCCATATTTTAGCAGGGATATCATATATCTAAGAATATGGTTTTGCATCCCTTGAGATGACAAAAAGCACCTCAAGCATTTACCTATTCACTTAGTTTACCACTCGAAGATTTTGAAACCTAGGTTCCTTTGGGGAGTTTTTCATTATAAAGTATTTAGACCATCTCTTTTCTCTCTGTTATAAAGCACTATATGGATTTTGGTCCTGACTCTCAATTACAACAGTACATACTCCTCTCATTTTCAATGAATGGGTCTGAAGAATAAGTTGTATTTCTTCTTACTTGACAGAGGACAATACGAATTAGAGCAACAAGAAACTATATTCTAGCAAGAAAGTAAGACTTCAGGTGAAGGAATCTCGACATTACACATCAGCAATCAAAGACAATATAAATTTGTTATTTAATACAATCTAAAATTAACTATCAAACATTAGTTCAAAATTCATATGAAACTTTGCAAAATCCAATTGTACTGAAATATGAACATATGGATGTCATTTCCATGTAGAGCCAGGTTTTTGTCATGGCATACATCCATAATACAATCATTACTGAAGTATTACAACCTCAAATAAGATAAAACTGATTTGACTATTTCATAAAGTGTTTACAGGCAATAGACCAAACTCTATTGTTCTCCTAAATTAAAGCAGCCTTTTTGAAATCTAGGTAGCAGCACAGACATGAACTCTAACTGAGAAACAGACTAAGGAGAATTTTTCTTAAAATTATCTTTTTAAGAACTTGGAATAATAGAAATACATGCTAATGGCTGTTAAATTTGTACAGATTTTCCTATCTAAAGCAAAAATAATCTCTGTCAGAGATCTAACTCTGGTGCAAGGATCAATGGATATGCTAGATATATCCAGATAACTGGCTTCACATCCCCCTTTCCCTTCTCAGCTACACCCCTGTCAAGATTTATATCCTGTCAAGTCTGTAGCAAGCACTTACTTTAGCTCCCCCTGCAGTATTTAGGTCTTAGACTGGACCAGCAACACCAAGACAAGCAAGACATTCCGCATGTGACAGCTGAGCTGAGTGCTCCCTTCACATGGGGAGGGTCCACAGTGCTCTCCAACCTGGATACCTCAAACTTTCAGGGAATATTTGGAGTGTTAAGGAAGCAAAGGTTCAACATAATTAAAGAAGCAAAAACTACTCATTGAACAACACACATAGCCTTCACACTGAGATGATACTCAAATATTATGTATGATATACATATTTGGTCCCTCTATGTTTGGCACACATGTTGGACACTTCACCCTTTGAGTAAAAACTTGGAAGAAGTTTTAAAACACAAATATGTTGATGTTTCTTAGACTCTTCCAAGTTCTTTTCTGAGACCTTTTTACATGCTTTTTTTTTCCCCTACAAAGAGAACACCACTCATTTAGACAATAAGTAGCTTCAGCTCTTATGGTTATATACCCAGTAAACAAAAACATGCAAAGAAATTTATTCTTGTTGAAAAAAACTAATAAAAAAACCTAGGAGTTAGTCACAGATGCAGGAAGTTTCCTCTGTCCTCCTTGAGTTCATTAAGAAAGTGAATAAGGAAATTACCTCTTCTACCTGTGTACACAATATCTGCTTTATCTAGAAACAGCATGGTTTCATTAGTACCTGTCACAACATTAGCATTATGTAAGGAATTGCTTAAAGCCAATATCCCAGGTACAACAGCCCTAAACCCTGGGAGAGGCCAGATATAAGCTATGCAACACAGAGTATCTTCGCATCTTATGAATGATGGTTTATTGCTTGAAAATTTTACTCTTCTTTCTTGGTCTCATCTGTCTAGGATTTTTCATATAACCCATGGCTAACAATGTATTTTTCTAAGCCAAATTACTGAAGGCATAATGATATTCAGAAAGTTTAAAAAAAATCACTGAATTATATTATTGCTCAATATAAATATTTGCCCAGAAGTGTTTCTCTAATCAATATTTAAAGTGAGTCAAAGGAAGTTTAATAGCTAAATCTTGCTCTCATTATATGTCATCATCCTTTATCTGATATCTTCTGAAGCTATAGACCCCTCAGAGGTTGGGAGAAAGCAAACAATTAATTTCACAAAATTTTCATAAGAAAAAACTGCTCATTTGAAAAAATATGACAAAACTGGATTAACATTTTCATGCATTCAGGAAGTCACTAACATAATGCAATAATTTCTTTAATAATGAAATATGCTTTGATCCTATTATATGTTTCAGAAATAATTATATCCTGTCAAAGCACAAAAGAAAATGAAAATACAATTGGTTCACAAACAGAAATCATTGTAAATCATGAGCAATATATGGATATCTATTTAGGACGAAGACTGTGCTTAGAAATTTTGTGTGAATTTGCATGCACATGTCCTCGTGCATGTATTGCTGGGGTGCTTACTAGGAATGACTCCTGATCTGGTGTCTGCTATTTCCGCCCATATGCCATTGTGACAGCCCTGTGCTGAAATCCACATTAAATCTGTATTTGCACTATAATTTTCAGTGTACCAATGAATAAAACGTTGCTGTTTTCTTTCTGTTATGAAGATATCCTCTATTTTGTGAAAAGTGTTACTCAACCCTCCCACACCAACGTGATATCAAACCTTTTTGCAGTGTAAGTCACTGATGAGAATGAACATTGAAGAATGAGATGACAGACACTTATAGTACTAAATAATTTACTAATGGTATATTTGTTTCTTACAATGTCAGTTCTCACATGGGAAACCAAAGTGTAGGTGTGCTACCCTAGACACTGACCCAAACAAAGGTCTCTGCCCAAAATATCTTACTATGAAAGGACAAGACCAGCAGAAATTCTACTACTGAGGGACAGATAGGAGTGCTATGGGAAAAAAATACTATCAATGGAATTGTCAGTAGTCTCTAAACACCAGTTGGGTTTATTAATTAAAAATTATACTGTGAATGTTCTATTTTTAGGCTCAAAAAATGAACGTTGCCTAGGGGAATGAATGCCTAATTTCTGCAGGAGCTTTGTATCCAAATCAAGTTTTCTAGATAATTTTGCATACATCAGTTGAATTTCTGGGTAAAACAAAAACATTTTTGAACCCGTATAAATGCAGGGTGTGATTCACTTCACTCATTAGTAGATTAAGTGATTATATTGTGGGGGGTTTTTTTAAATTCAATGCAAAAAAAATCTGCATTCTCTCTTAAAAATCTAAATACCATTTAAAAATGTTTAGCACTAGAAAGTTCTAGTTAATGCAATATTTTCTATATAAATCTTGATCTGCTGTGGCAAAATATCAAATATGGCACAGACCTCTCAGATCAGCAAAAATCAAATGAACCATTTTAGTCTCAATGGCCTTTTGTTGTGAAGCTGGGACAAATACACTGCCACACAGGTACAGTTACTCCACTGCTTCCTCTGCTATCATACTGGTGCTTTGGATGACTACAAGGGTCATGAAAAGCTTAGTAAAAAGATGAGACAATCAAGAGTCAGGAAAACAAAATAATTAGAAAAATACTACGCAAGCCAAAACTAAATGCAATAAAAGACATTACGCATCATCAATAAAAATAATTTTATTCACATGTTCTGTTCTTAGCATTAATTAATTATGACAAGTGTGGTTTCAGAAAACATTTTAAGAAAAGCTTTCAAATAGCTTGAAATAAATAATCTTAGAGAAGTAAGGTGGTGTAGAAGTGATACTACTAGACTGGAAACCTGGAAGGACTGCTGCTGACCGCTATTCATATTTTTACTATGTTAAAGCAAATGTCATCTTCTATTTCTTAGTGAATGCAGCAGGTTTTACCTATGTTTTAGCAAAACAATGCATTAATTCACTCTTACCTATGATATGCTTTTAGATGCCCCCATTAAATATGCTTCCAAAACCTGGATTCAATACACTACTAGACTGCAGTGTCCAACATTGTATTATGGCCATCTGCTTTATGGCCAACTTTGACCTCACTGTTTCATTTTCCAATGCCTCAATTCTACCCTGGCAATGGAGGAAATATTTGCTTTCTTTCTACTTCTTATATGTGCTGCAAAGATACATATACAATGGCACCATTCAGCCAAAGCTTTAGCTTTGTTAAAGTGGATCCCTGTTCTGTTTTGGACTCCAGATTAAAGTGAGAAAAATCAATACTGAGCTTAAGTACCATAGAACAAGCATTCCCAACCTCTTCAAGCTAGTACCACCTAAAACTATTTAAATTTGCACATCACAAATATTAGTTCTGCTAAAATTTTATTCAACTTGGCCTTTGTTGATATTTTCCAGTCAGACCACAGATGTCAAACACCAAAATAAGTTTAGCTGTCTCAATTTGGGACATAGGGCACAAGGAATAAGAAACTACTATTTTTGCAATGTAAGGAAAGATTATATGCTATACAGGCATAAAAAATGTACCAATAATGCCAAGAACAAAGGAGGCAGAAGAAAGGTAAACTTAGATTTTTAGTACTGTTGTTAAATCTGGTTTCCAGAATCTAAGTTAGCACAAACTGACCCCAATAATGAAAGAGGTATGTGGGACATGCCAGCAAGAAACTACAAGTAGCAGGACAGCAAAAAGGTGTCTGGCCTCAAACTATTAATTAACAACTAGCAAAGCTGTACCACATATTCACTGCTCCAGCATTCCTCCTCCAGAGGTTGCTGCTAGTCTGCCTCATTATCATCTGGATGGAAAACAACACTCTTTCCTGGGAGTTCGCTGCAACAGTCTTATTGATTAAGTTCCCACAGTGTTAAATCATTCTGTAGCTTTCACTCCATTTTCCCCACCTTCCCACCCCTGAATAATAACAGCTTTGGTGTATTTATGGGGGTGGTGCAGTAGATGAAGAGCATTTGATAAACAAGATAGCATAATACAGTTTCTATTTATGCAATGCCCTTAGCTTCAGAACATTTCACATGCCAAGACAGTATTTAAAAAAACAAAAATAAACTAATCTGACTTTGTTCTTGCTTGTATACTGGTTCTATATTACAACTTAGGAATCTCTAACAAACATCCAAATATGATCTTTCCTGGATGTAGTTAATTTGAAATAACAGGGGAAAAAACTAGTAATATGATGATTGTTCCCTTTTCATCATCTTTCAGGTTGGAGCAAACCAACAACTTCTAAATATACTTCATGTTATTTTTTTCAGTAGCATATACATGAGACATGCAAATCTATGTAGCACAATTTAAAAAATTAAAGTAAGAATAAAAATTTAATTTCTACTAGAAATAAAACTGAATTATCTCTCATCATGAAAGAACCTACCCAGAATCATGGATCCTTACATCACTGGAACAATAAAGGCATAGGCTTAAGATTACTCTAGGCTTGGCTGTGATTTTGGACCTGATAATAACTGGATTTTTTTTTTTTTTTTTAAATGGGTCATAAACTAAGGACACACTATGGGTTAAGTTTCCTTAGAGGATCCAGAGTAGATACAGCTTTTCCAAATGGACCCTGAGCTATCCTGAGGGGAAGCGGGCTGACAAGCAAGTCTCAAGAGATGTTCTGAAAGTTTAAAACTTATTATTAATATCCAGAAAAAAAATAAATTAGAAAGTGACTTAAACCATCAATTAAGAAAAGATAAAGATAAATTTATATTAAAAAGGATGAAAGAAAATGCTGTTGTAACAGCTTTTTGGCAACATGACCAAGTGATAAATTTCAGCTGATAGGGATTTTCAGGTGAAAACATAATATTTTGCATTCAGAAAAAAACCCAAGCAAAAACAAAGAAACAAAAAAACCAAAACAAAAGAAATAAAACCAAAACCGAAAGAATACAAAAAACTCACCCCATAACGTTTGTTGCAATATCCAATCACTACGGCACTTTAAAAATCTACAAGAATTCTTACACATAGAAAAGTTTTCTTTTGTAAAACATTAACAAGATTTTATTATCAACTCAAACTGAAAATGCACCATTTTGAACTCAAATCTGCATTTATGAAGTGCAGATTTCAAAAATTGTTGCATGGGAATGTAGTAGAATTCAAGGTTTTTACTATCTATTTCATGTTACTGATCATTAAGGTAACAACCTCACTGTTTGGCTTTTAATCTGTCCACGGCTGCACATCGTATGATTTCTACTGCCTTACTGCCAGCAGCAAATAGATTGACTCCAAACAAACAGCACAGCATCCTTTCTCTTTCTTACAATCATTTTTTATCACAAATATGCCTCTTAGACATGCTCAGCTGAAGGAGACCAGTGCCTGATGCTGCTCATTCCACGGACCCAGTCCTGCCATGCTGTGTATTGGGAGCAGCCATCAGGACTTGAGCCTGCAGCCAGGGCACGGTTCTTTCTTTTTGCAACCAAAGGGATATTTTTGTTTTCTCCATTTTCTTCTGCTTAGATATACCATTAATTCATTACTGAGAGGAAAAGTATTGACAGAAAAAGAAGAAGAAAAATTGTTGATACTCTAAGTTACTAGACACTTTGATTCAACAGGTGAAGGATAGCACTGCAGGAAAGAAATTAAGCATATACCCTTAAGGGAGTTCAATATGAAACTTGAACTATATTCACCACCACCCTCCAATTCTTGTATTATACCCACTTCATTAGCTGTTAAATTTTAACCAGAATATGTATATATTTACACCTTCTTTCCTTCTTGGTATTGTTTGTGAGAATATTTTCTTTTCCACCTTCACAGGAAGTTTTAACTTATTCCACAAAAGTTCCCACTTATCTCAATCCAAATGTTCACGGAGTAAATTACTACACAAAACTAGTGAAAGGAGAACTTTTTATATTAGCTTATGTGTGTAACTTTAAAAGGAAAACAAAATTAAACAGAGGTATATTCTGTACTTCCTAGTACTAAACATATATTCCTCCAGCATTTACAAAAATTAGATTAAATTCATTCACTGAAAATATTTCAAATACTTTAAGTCATTTATTAAACCAAACATATTCAGACTCAGTTCTTCTTTATTTTATGAAGTAATATTACTGGGAAGATGGTTCTCAAAACTACAGCTTGTACCAGTGATGAAGTATTTTCTTAATGAGCATTTCTTTTCCCACTCCTAAAATGCTCTCACAGAAGCAGGGTCTATGTATTAGAAACTATGATTTAGTACAGATTTGTCCTGGGACTGATAATTAGGTGCAGCAGAAAAGTTCTATAGTCCAGACTGGAGGTTTCAGCTGAATATAATTACAACCTTTAGTAAAAGATAAAATTTACCAGGGGACCATCCAATAATTAAGATATGGAAAAATGCCATAAGGAAAAGATACAGTTTCCACAATTCTGTTCTAAGAATAAATATGAAACTGAAATGTTTCTATTACTCTGCGGAACTGATGATAATATTTGATGTATTAGAATATATTACATTTTCTTAAATAACATTCTCCTAGTTATCAAATAAACAAAACAGGAAACATAGAAACCTATTGTCAAACAGACTGATATTCATCCCATGTAATTTTTGCCATCTAAAAGTTAAATATTTAGTATAAGTTTCCAATATCTACTGAGCAGACAGCAAAGAGAAACATGGTAGTGTTCAAAGAGTCCATTCTACAGTTTGCACATTGTCTGTGGGATATGACTGATCTGCTACCCTTCCCTCTTTCTCTTCTGGAAAAGTTACATGTGAAAAGACACTTTTTTGTTTGGTTTTACTTTTTTTGTTATTCACTTTTTTAAATTTAAATTTTAATCAGCTTTTCTGTTGGACTTGGTGAGATGGATTGCCCTCTGGAGATGCCTCTCTCACTCAATTGCTTGCCTGCATGGCTTAGGTAAAATGTATAAATTTGGGTAAGCCACTAAGTTGTAGCTAATCTGACTCACGGACAGGTGCAGTAGTTTCTTTATTAAGATTTTAAATCATCAAATAGATCAAATTATCAATATGTGATGCTGGGTTAAGTAAATGCCAAAAGAAACAGTTAAGAAACAGTTGTTAGCCACACATCACAATATTTTTAGAGACCATTTTCAGGAAGTTGAGCTAACAGAATACAGAGACGTCTGTAGGGTGATAAACAGTGGGTTAAGTGCAACTCAACCACTTAGCTGAAGGGCTTCAGTCTGCAAAATGTACAGTTAGAAATGTAGTAATTTATATACTCTAATGCAACACAAGAGGTAACTGGAAGCAAAACCCCAACATTTTCTTTGAAAAGCAGTATTACAGGAAATTCTAAATATCTATCTCAGTATAATTTAATTTCTTCATGCAGTGTTTTGTCACTAACAAAATTTTCATATACCACAAAATTGAAACAAGAAGAGTATCTCCGTGTGCAAAGTTTTGGTGAGACCACTTTTATAACACTTACTCACATTGCAGCAAATGTGTGAAGTACAAAACTTAGAAGCAAACTAGAGAAGTGATGCAAGATCCTAAAAAAAAAGCAAAAATATGGGACCAGAGGTGCTCCAACTAGCTTATCAAAGGGAAGGTCAAAAGTGTGGGTATTTAGAAATGGAAAAAATATATCAGAGAAATAGCTTAAAATATACTTGACAAAAACTTTGAGGGACACTATTTCCTGCATATGGAGTGGAAATGAATTCTTCAGGAGTGAGCAGGCAAGCCAGAGATGAAAAGTTAAGGAACAGGAAAATCATTATTTTGATGCTACCACGTGGGAATCTAAAACTGCAACCAAGTTTGGTTTCTCTCTAAAGTTAACAGAAAGAACCAAGCAGCTTCAGAGGACAATTCATCTCATCCTAAATAGAATGCTGAAATTACATGGAATCCAGCTGGTCATACCTGTTTCTCTCCCCACTAGAACAGGGGCAAAAATAACTAGCTCAGACTGAGACACCTATGCTTTATAAATCCAAAGTTAGGTGAGATGTATCCCAGCATGTATTGCTTTTTAGAGCCAGACTGACTTCAGGAGCTGCACTGTTATCACCAGAAAACTGATAATCTGTATTTTTCTTTCTCCTGGGGAGGAAACATTATCCCTTTGCCTGAGAATGAGTGCAGAGGAGAAACAAAGAGGGAATCTTTCAGTAGCTTAGGGCAGTAGTGCATAATCACTAGATTTTTCATTTCAGCTTTCAGCTTGAAATTACAGATCTAACTTCCATTTGTGACTGCTATGACTGTACTGAGATTAGCATTTACCATATCACTTTCTACAGCTGCTATCAGTGAAAATATTTATGCACACAGTGAGAGAAGTATCTGCCAAAACCTGTGGGTGCCACTAAAAACATTTATTTCAAATCTGTGTTTTTGTACAGTGCACAGCACAATGCTATTCTGCTTACAGTTGGAAATAGCAGGCACTTCCATAATACAAAAAAAAAAAGTAAAAATTAGTTTTGCCCTGTAGTAGTAATTGTTCATAGACCACATTAGGCACTATAAGTACAACAACATCAGTTATGTCACCTTAGCAGGGTGAGAGATATCTAGACTGTCTAATGAAGCCTCCCTGTAACAGACATACCTGTAAAGTCTAGTCTTAACTTTAAGCTCTCTTTAGATTTTCAATAAACAGACAGAGTGCACATGAAAATAAAATCAAATAAAGTAAAATACGAACATGCAGAGCTCCCTTAGGCCAAACTTATGGATAGTAAACCAGTACAGAGTTTCAAACACTGAGGGTAATAATCATTCTTAAGTACTTTATTCACTCAGAGATGATGGGGTGCTACCAGAGCCAGACAACTGAAAACCAGATGGATTGTGAAGACTGCACCAGGTCTTCTCAATATAAATTTCTGAATGAGCTGTTACTTTTCACCAATATTTGTCAGAGAGTACTTAGGGGTTTTTAATTGTCACTGCTGCGAACCATAGGAAGGTTTTCTGAGGATGATGGAATGCTGACCTCACTGAAGAAAGACCAGTTTTACCTTAGTTAATGAATAATAGTTGCCATTTTCTGTAATTGCTCCCCCCCTTTACTGCCACAAATGGTCTTATGATAACAATCATAGTGCATAATCTGACACAAGTGCTCTTAAAGAAATTTCTAGTAAAGGACTGCAGCCTCTGTGGGAGGTAACTGTCAGAATTATCTTAAACCACTACCTGTCTTCCACTACAATAGAAAAGGCCTTTAATCGAAATAATCCTTTTTCAAATGAGCAACTTTTTTTTCCTCTCTGCAATTCACTCATCTTAAAAAAAGCACTATAGCTTTTGTGCATAACTTAATTCATTCTTCAAGACAAGTACAAAATTTGTCACTGACATTTAGCGCCAGCCGTAGGCAATGGATAAAATGAACTAGTTAGCAATTTAACCTGTAAAAAAACAGAGTGGGATGAACAATTTTCTGCCATCAAAGCAAATGGCTAACATTTAGCAAGATTTTATTTTTATTTTTCAGCCCATCCCATTCTCAAGAAGAAAGAAGTCAGGCTAACATTTTTTCTGGGTCCTAAATCTTCCTCTCAGCCTATTTCTTTAATGGTTTAAAGTAAATGACTATCCAGAGGATAATTAGGCACTGTGCTGTCGCATCGTGTCAGGTCACAGCTGGATTTAGTCAGCATTAACCTTTGGGGAGAATTGGAATATCAGTATCATTTAAAATTAAAGACGTGTAAGCAGGCATTTCTGGAGATGTTAGAAAAGTAATTGTCTGTAAATTGTTTGACCTTGAGATTTAATTGCATGCACAACACACATTCTAGCAAGAACCCTGGACTGTGTTCATTCTCTTTCACCTCCGTACCTCTCACTTTGCAGAACCCATTAAGCTACCTGTGGATTTTTCTGTAAAATATTAAAGATTGTTTTATATTGAGAACAAAAGCTTTTAAGGAAGACCTCTTGCAATCAAAACTGTTAAATAGCTGTAGTATATAGACCTCACCTATTTGAATTCCAGTCTTTTTGTATGCTTAGAAATGTTTATATATACATAGAAAATATGCCTGTTAAACAGCTATGCTTAATTTTTATTCCCTTTTTTTTTTTTTACTAACAAGTTTGCATATTATGCCTTACTCCCTTTTTCCCTAATGAGACAGCTTATGCTTTCAAAGTCCCTCAAGCTAGGCAAATCTCTCCACTGCTTCCACTGTTAATAATGAAACTTCATAATTATACAAATCCAAGGTGGCCAATCAGCTTCTCGGGCTGAGCCTTCGGGTACCTCATGCATTATTTATGTGGCACTCAGGCCTGTGAACTCACTTGCTTATATTAGAAGCCTAATTAATATTTAATCACATGTAGAGAGGGCACACAAAGCTGTACTAGTCCCCAAAACAAGTGCAAGTAAAAGTGCACACAGGTGCTTGTTTGCTTGTGTGTGTGTGTGCACATGCATGCTGCAATAGGCACACTCAGACACACTGATTAGAAAAACTCATGGATCAGGAATGATGCAAATCTTTGAAGATGCTAACATATGCCAAAAAAAGACAAACATAGTTTTGATCCTGATTGCAAAACAGCTTTCTCAGGTGGTGCTGAAACCAGTTGAGACTCTCCAGGAAGATTTCAGCATATGACAACCAATGCCAAGGAAAATCTTTTCAATTTCTTGGTTCTTTGGCTTCTTGTTCTTCCTACATGCTTACAGATGTACTCTATATATATTCCTGGGGACAAACTCTTGACTCACACTGGCACTCTGTCATCAACTGCAAAGCAGTTTTTACCACAGTCCATGACAAAATGTAGCAATAACTGCAAGTACACTCACATTTTGCTTTCATGTCATAATCACCTCTTCCCTGGCACTGAAATGCTGGATAATCCCAGCTGTTAGCTTGCATAGCAAAGAAAGTTCTTGAAAAAGCTCATTGATGATCATGATGATTTAAGTTGTAGAAGATGACATTTGTTACTGGATTTTTTTTCTAGAAAACTTTCATGTCTGTTGATGCTGAAATATTTTCACGCTTACCTATTATTGTGCTTCTACCTGCAAAATCCACAGTTGGCTGTTGCTTCCTTTTTGTCTAAACAGACTCTGACAGGTTCTACATTAGGAAACCATTTGGATTTGAAGGAAGAGCACTCCACATAAAGAAAACTCTCGGAGTACACAAGTCAAAGGAGTTAGAAAAATATCTGTCTTATCATTGTAAAGTCCACTTAGCCTAATGTAGTTTAACATTAAACAAAATGTTATATAACATTTCTACTATTACTTCAATCAATATTTCCAAAGAAGCATTAACTTTTCTGAGCTATTATCCTCTCAAGACCATGGCAATCTCTCCCCACCACTGTCCAAACATCCTCTTTAAAATTGCTTTGATTTGTATTTTCCACTAGCATTGTCTCCCCATAAACTGCAGCAAACAGGACTTATGGACTTTATTCTCCATCATTTGATATTAAAGCATTAATGTGGCCTTGAAATTATTGATGTTATCAATATACAAAATGGCTGTGATAACCAGAGCTGGAAAAACCCAAGAAACTTTGGTTTGCTGGTCAGAACAAGGGAATTAAGAGGAAACAGTGAGAACTCTGGGTAAGGAGACTGGTAAGGTCACACCTGGAGTGCCAAATCCAGTTCTGGGCTCCTCAGTAAAAGAGAGATGTGGAGCTACTGAACAGTGCCATTGGCACAGGCTACCCAGACTGGTTGTGGAATCTCTATCCTTGGAGATATTCAATATCTTCCCAGGCAAATAAGTCTATGTGGCCCTGCTTGAGCTGAGAGGTTGGACCAGATGACATCCAGGGATTCCTCCCAACCTCAATCATGCACTAACCCTGCAAATTTTGTAGAATTTTTTTTTTTAAATTTGTCCAAGTTAAAATGTAAAATTTCTGCCTAATATTTGGCATTTTCTATCTTTTTAATATGTTTTATTTTAATTTTATATTTTTTAACTTTTAAAATTATAAGCAAGATGTTTACACATTAAAAGATTAATTTCTGTTTTGATGGGATATTTCATTTTAAAGAAGACACTGTGAAAGTTTCCTTTACAATACTGAATGAGGCGCGCTGCACAAATAAAAAGTATGGCTAAACAATTAAATGAAGTACAAAAAAATTGCAATGATCATTCAAATGAAGCAATCCTTTCTTCTCCTTCTAGTCTCACTTCTCTCTTAAAACCCATGTTCCAGAGCTCAAATTTGTCTTTACATCAACTTACAAAGTCGCCTATCAATAGAGCCCCAAAACTGCTCAATCTCAGTAATGTAAAATTTGTCTTCAAAAACAACTTAAACGATGCAGAAGACCGTATAACTTCAAATGTCTGACATCAAAACTTTTAAAAACAAACTGTTCTTAAGAAACCATGAACCTTCCACAGTAAATTGATAGAAATAAATTACTTGGCCCACTATGTAATCCATACATACATGGAACCCGTACAATTCCATATATGTAATATATGCACACGCAATCTATTGACATCAGTTTGCTAAACACCTCTGGCAATTACCAAAAAATAGACATTCATATATTAGCTTATTGTTATGCTTTAAACAAAACCATATTAAAATTTGTCTTGACTTTCTTTTCTTCTTTCAGGGACAAAAATAGTGAGGTATTAAATGTAAGGCAGGAGCCAAGTACTAAACATTTGGCAAATTAATAGAGTTTTGCAACCATTTTCCAGTGCTACAGTCCAGAGGTACATGAAATTAGAAGAAACATTTGTTGTAGTTCCAGGGAGAGTTTATAATTTCATCATTTTATTTAAGATATTTTAATTTCATCATTTTATTTAATATATTTTCATGAAAAAAATAAACAAAAACAACACTAGCAATCACATTTATACTATTTCCTTAAAATCACAGGTATACATTTGAAATTAATATATTTAATGGGGAACATTCCTTCATTAGCAAGACCTAGCTAAATAAGTGATTTTAGCTTTTTCATTCTTCTTTCTTTTGTACTGTAGTTATTATTTTAACACCAGGCCAGGTAAGGTTAAGGACAGACAGAACACAGAGGTAAAATGGGTATTTTTACTTTTTCTCAAAAGTCATCAAAAAGTGTGTTGCTTTGGTAGTAAAGTGAAAATATATTTTCTAATATATTTCCACATTGTGGTTGTTTGCAGAATGTACCATTATTCACTAACTTCAAAGGTTAAACTTGGTCTATCTAAAACCTGTGTACTAAACAGGACAATAGAGAGGAAAAGAAATCCTAAAAAATTTTGTCTAATGTTACATTCCAGTTTCAATATAGAATTGTTCTATTAACTGTATTCTCTAATGGTCTGGTAGGCCTACCATTAAATTATTCAAAAAAAAGATGAGGGACCTGATTCTCAGCTGGCACATATCAGTATAGTTTCATTGATTTAAATAGGGCTATACCAATTTACATCTCCTGTGAATCATGCCCATCATTTCAATCAGAACGATTAAATGATTACTTTCCTTGTATATTAGCATAAATTGGTAATAACTAATGAGTGCTCATAATTCTCTGCCTTTTTGTAAAGCCCTTCTCAAGCATAGGAGCATTCACCTGGTAGAAGGGTGAATATATTAACTGTTGTCACATACACAACTGAATAGTGATGCAAAGACAAAACCATGGGAAAAATATACAGTCCTTCTGAATCTACAACTCACAGTGCTCAGAAGATTCAAGAGAATTTTTAGCTGAGATTAGACGAACAGAAGCTGCTACTTTACACTTGTACCAAATAATAATGCTGCAGTAAATGGCTGAAGAGGGTATTAATTTTATGTAATAGATAGATAATAGATAATGCGCCTTTCTTTGAAAGCAAACATTACTCCAGAAGTAGAATGTTTGAGGAAAGAATCATTTTTTAACAAAAATAGGATGAATTAATAATTGCCATCCTAAAGAAAACATCAGCTATAATATTTAGGTTGGATATTAGGAAAAGCTTTTTCACCCAGAGGGCACTTAGGCATTGCAAGGCTCCCCAGGGAAGTGGTCACAGCATCAAGTGGTTGGACAATACTCTGAGGCACATGTTGTGACTCTTTGGACTGTCTTGTGCAGGGCCAGGAGTTGGACTTTGATGATCCTTGTGGGTCTCTTCCACCTTAGGATATTCTGTGATTCTATGATTACATATACAAACAAGTGAAAAACAATGAACACTCGTTTTGTAGTATGTCTTAAAAATCTTGATGGTTTTTTCAAACCATCACACATTCATCAGCTGTGTTAACAAACTCAGCACCGCCCAAGTTGTGTGTTTTGCCCCAGTCACTACTACTTTTAGACTTCAGTGTGAAGCAGGAACTGTTCTTCACTTTGCCAAAAGGGGAACAAGGAGACTTTCTGGACATTTTGGTAGCTTCACAGGATGGCAGAGAGTAGAGTAACAGAAGTATCGGTCACAATTCCAGAACCCTCTTCCTTCTAAAAAAATCCTAGATTTTCTTGCACATCAGTCCAAGGCAAAGGAACTAACTCTACTGATAATCAAAGCCCATAACAAATACCTTTTTTTCCCCCATTTAAAAAGATTGGTATATCAACCACATATGGAGAAAATAATTTTTAAAGTAGTAATTTAAATGTAAGGTATTCTTTCTATATAAATAGAAGCAGTACAGTAGGGGAGAAAATGAGGGAAAATGCCCATCCCATAACTTACTCTGAGCAAATACAATATGCTAAATGTGTGCTGTAAAACTTGAAAGAGAAATAACAGATTCCAAAAAATTGCCCATAGAGTGAGATCATGTGAATTAATAATAATTATTGTATGGGATCTATTAAACCCATATCTAGTTCAGCAAGAATCATTTCCATAGCTTCCTTAGATTTTGCGTACTTTAACTTTTAATGGTACAATAATACTGAAGGGATTTATCATAAAATAAAAGTAATAAATACACTGAGAAATGTTATGTTATATCTGCTTGGCTTACAGCTTGCAAAATATCTAGGGAAGCTTAATAAAGACAATACAGACTTTGGGACACAGAAATGAGGATGAAATCACTAAAAATTTCTCTGGGTTGGAAACAAAAATTTTAAAAGAAGAGAATCAAAGAGAAAAAGCTATAAAAAATTAAAAAAACAAAGAAGAAGAATAGAAGACAAAATAGGAAGAGAAATATGAAATGACCCTTGTTCACAGTCAAAATGTCATTCAGCATTCTTGCTTTCATTTCTAGAAAGTATCTGTATTAAACCCATTTTTATTAAAAGTGGGGTTTGCTGCCCAGCTTGACTTTACCTTCTGAATACATATATATATATACAGACATACAATCAATTTTTGACTCATGATCAGAATAATTCATTTCAAATCTTCATTTTTTTTAAATCCAAGACTTGCTTGGAGTTTCTATACAAGTTTAGGAATATCAAGACCTTGAACTTCACTGCACGTGTTCCCAGTGTACATTATCAAGAGCAAATTCTTAGATACAATTCTCAAGCATCATGTACCTTTTATATCATACTTTTCAGAGTTTTGCTGATGAAAAATAAATACCCAATATATCTAGGAAACTTTGCTGTAAATTAAATTTGTACCATATCTGCATCTATACACTTAGATAAGTACATACAGGGTGTGTGTGTCCAAACACACACACTCATCTATACATTACACTTATGTGTATACATACATACATGTGTGGTATGAATTTGTCAAAATCTTCAAAACAGATTCAGCAATTAAACAGAAGGCTTTAAGCGATTCATGCACAAGTAATATAATTATCAGTAAATGCCATTCATTTCCACCATTATCCAGCTTTCCTAGTTTCACTTAGATTCAAATTAACCATTATACAAAACTTTTACTAATCTAAATTTTTTTTAAAATCCACCCATAGAAAAATATGACATTTCTTTTATCTGACTTTTGTAAAAAACTTGGTGCTCACTTTAAAATCTCAGCTAAGAGAGCTACCAATTGAAACTATTTGTGTAAGATCCTTGCTTCCTCAAATAAATAGAGCATAAATTTGATTTGATTTTAGGTATAGCTTCCCCAGTGTTTCCTCATGTTTTTGTATCTGCACAGGAGCAAAATAGACAATAGGATACGAAAAATACCACTTCAGAGGTCTAGAAGATGGAGATAAAACTTGCAATTTTTTCACTTTATTTTCATACAAGTCTCTCACATTTTAAGTACTGGTGATATTTGCTACTCAGACATATTTACATTTCTTCTTCTATTGTGCCTTGAAAGCCAATGTGAGGTAGTCTGTTGTCTTCACTGCGGTAAGGACGAGGCCCTCTACAGCCAAAAAAACATACTGTTCTTGATGAGCCACAGTTGGTACGCAGACACCACCTTCTCAAGTTTTACTCTTTTGCCACTTCCTTTCCTCTCAGTCTAGAGAAATGTTATAAAGTGTTTCTTCTCTACAACCTCTGTCTTAAATAGTGGGAAACAAGAATGAAACTGAAGTAGCTGGCACTAGATCCCCCATTTCTGCCACCCAGCAATACCTTAAAAGTCCTTTTTGCAGGAGACAAGACTTGTATGCAGTCTACATTACAACAGTGATGAAAAAGAAATTGGGCTGACCTAAATACACTTGATTCTGATATATACCTCTGATGTACAACTATATTTAATATCTGCTGTCTTCTCTAATCTTTGCTAAGTGCATTGCTATCACCTAGAAATGCAAAACCCCAAGACAAAGTAAGCAATTTTTTAAAAAATATTTTGATTTGGTTAGAACTGGAGAGACTCTCCTACACACTGGGGATATCTTCACAGCATGTAATGACTGTTTTGATTTACAGAAACTTTAAGTCAGTGGTTTTGAGATAAGAGAAATCATAACACTAAGTTTTAAAAAACCTCTTCATCTACACTGTTTCCATTGGTAAATTAGAGCTGGTACAGAACATGAAATGAAATACTATTGCAACCAGTGTCAAAAGTTTAACATTTTGGATTTCATACACTAAATGTCATTCAAGAGCGCATTCCAGTGTGATACCTAATTGGTAGCCTTTTTCACACTTGCAATTTTCCTACTTTGTTGCCAAGCATCCGCATATTAATAAGTAACACCATTTAATGAGAAAAAACATTCCAAAACAACACACTTAACTCACTGCCTTTATCCACTGTATCATAGTAAAAGTGAACTCTGATGCCAAAGGGAAGTTATGCCTTTAAACTGCAACTCTAAATTGCAGCTAACATACTGAAGCAAGGATGTCACAGTTACACATAATTACCATTTCTACAGGAGTCTGTTTCCTGTGGTGACAGTAGCATATTTAAAAGATAGCATTTTCAGTCTTTGATGTCACTTTTCTCGTGCAAAACTGTTTTTTCACCAAGAGCCCTATTCAGTAGTCCAGCCTTATCCAGTAAAGCACTTAAGGATATGTCTAGATCCCATTTAACTTAGGCACATGATTAGGATTTTTTTTTTCTGAAAAAGGATTGAACTTAAGTATGTGTTTCAAATGCTTTGTCATATGGGAACCTAAAATAAGAGCATAACTCCTAACTTCAATACTAATACTCCTGACTACCTAGGAATTTTAGTCACAACAAGTTTTATCATGTTTTACAGGTTTATTTTTCCAAATAATATTTTAGTATCATCTTGTCTTATCACATAGCACATGCTGTAAGCTTATTAGAAGCCAACAAAAAGTTTGAAAAAAATATTAAGCTTAATCATATTTGAATCTTTAATACTTTACCAGTGCTCCTCATGACTTAAAGACCATAAGCTTTAAATACCACAGAAGCTTTTTTTTCCACATTTGAAATGAGAATGCTTAGAAAGGTATCTGCTGCTTACACAACAGGTTGTGAAATGGAAATTCACAGAAGGAAAACACTTCCTACATCTCCTGCATTTCCCTCTCCATATTTTCTTTTTTCTTATTCATAATCACTGTAATAAAAAAGGCATTTTCCTAGATAAATATTACAGAACAAAGAATACAGTGTGACTGCTTCTGTTATACTACCAAATATTTTCCCATCAACCCAGCTATAAATAGTGCCCTGATTATATAGCAACAGAAACTGTCTCTATTCCCCTTTTACAAAGTACCTCCGTGCTACTCAAACCCTGAAGAAACCTTTTTTGCAACCCTATCATTGAAGACACCCTTTAAAGAAATATTGTCTAATACCTCAGTGTTGTTTGTTGGGGTTTTTTATTAACATCCTCAATACAACAGTCTGTGGCAATTTTAATATTTATACACTAAGGGGAATACATTGGCAAGGTTGTGTCACCATCATTTTAAAACTGGGTGCAGTTTTCCTGGGGCCCCTTTAATGATTTCCATGCCTAGGGTAGACCATAGTGGCTGTTGAAGTGCATGTAATGTATTGCATCTCCTTCAAAAGATCATTATATTTTCTCTCTTAGGATAATTTCTTTCAGCTAGAGCACAAAAATGAAAATTTAGTAATTTTTTTTCCATTTCTCTCTGGGCCACAGACTTCCTGTGTGGATCTTGAACAAATTGTTTTACTAACTCTACCTCTGCTTTTCACATCTGAGAAGCAGAGATAAAAGCAAAAGGAGCACTTCAAGGCTTAATTCATTAAAATTGGCAAAGAACTTTCAGGTCAATGAATGAATGCTGTTACAGATTAACATATTAAAAGTTTTAATAATTTATTTGTGATCTACTTCAACTGATGCAATATGTTTCTAGACTAGAAGTAACAGGAAAATTTAACACTATGTCACTGATAAACATGTCCAGTTTTACAGAGCAGTAACTGTAAATGAAAGATATTGATGTGTTTCTTCTATTTGAGCTGTGTCCCAGGGTACTAACACACACCCCCAGGAATAAGCTTCTTTCAACAGAAAGTTAAAATAAAGCCAGATGTAATATAAATACACACTTTGTGTTTATACACACATACACAGTACACATACAGAAAATATGTGCAGTGAGATGCTAGTCCAAAGGAAGAAAAACATTTTTCCTTTATTGCGTTACAAAGCCATAATTTCTCAAGCTCAGTGATAAATGCTGTAGAAATGCCCTGAAAAAAATGCCTGTAATTAACTAGTCTGTGATTTTATGTAAGATCTTTTGTTTAATATGTCTTTATATTAATGCACTGTGATTAAAAGAAAATAAAACAACAGAGAAAGAGAAGACATATTTTTATTTTTTAAAATAATAAAATCTGCTTTATTCCAATAGCATTTTTCCTCTGGATTTTTTCCTTTTAAAAATAAAAATTCCATTTTCCTGTCTGAATTCAAAATGATTGACTGGAGCACAATATTAAGTAATAAATAAAACAGTCCCAGTGCCTGAAAGACTCCTGAATAAAGAGAAAATTATTTTTGGATTTTCCTTCTGATCAGATATGAAATATTCTGAAACGCCACCTCTATAATTTGATAAAAAGCTTGATATCCCCAAATGAAAATAGGATTCAGCACTTTCATTTTTCTGTCTCTAAAGGAACCTCTAGGTAAACTGATTTTAAAAAAATGAAAATCTCAAGCATAAAGGTGGGAGTAATGAAGCAAGTTTAAATATGCGCTGACCTTTGAAATGAACTGCATTCCATGTTGTTTGGCCAAGAAGCTGGCTGTGTTGCTGTCTCCATCAATTTCCACAGCATAAAAGATGTGGGTTTTGGAGCTGCCCTGCTCTCTGGTGGATGTTGATAGGCATCGCCGCAAATACACCAGTGCTGATAGTAACAGCCATATGTTCATTGCTCTGAAATATTAGAAAGAAATCCACAAGGGATAAAAGTGTGAGCATCTTCTTTTGTTGTTGTTGTTGTTCAGATTTACACAGAGGTGGCTGTATTTTATTTTCCCCTTCTCTGGCTAAAAAAATAAAGTCCTACAATTTTTTTAATTTAGTCGAAATGTTAAACTAAAAAGATGAAAGCAAAACAAAACATTATTTTTGGAACCTAAGAGCCTTATGCTGTTTAACAGTATCTAAAAGCAAAGCAATTCTGTGCTATATGATTTTATTTGTACAAATTCAAAAATAAAACCATAAACTACTCTGCAGCTTTAGTTACATGATTATTTTCTTTTTTCAGTCCTGTTTTATTATACAAGTTTCACTAGTTTTATCCAGTGATTTGCCAATCTCAAGCTGCTCACTAGACCTGAAGGTCAAAAGGCATTCTCTGAAAAATTTCAATGTTCGATATCAAAATGGAAGATGGCCACTTAAATGAATAGCAATTTTAATAACAATGACTAATCTAAATATCTGAATATCTGGTCTAAGTCCTTTTGTAATATATTCTATGAAATATCAGTTTAAAATAGAGTCATGCTATAATCGTAAATTGCCTAGAAAAATGAATGACAGAAAAGATGACAAAGTCAAGATTACGCATATGAGAAAAACTACAGGTATCTTAATTAGGCAATATTAATACCTGCTTGAATGTTTATTCTGTATGTGCTAACTCTTAGGCACTAGATCCTGGTTTTAAAAATATGACAGTAGCAAATAACAAAATCATCCTGAGTAATATGCAGGTGTTGCATCTGTGATAAAACAACAAAAAAGGATGTATGTTAAGTAGATGTGATATTAGGTGTAAACAGTGGTAGCGATCTAATTTACTTTTCCACCTACATTCCCCTTTGTTTAAGTACCTGTTAAGAGCTGTAGAGCAACAGAATTTACAAATTAATTTTGAAACATACGGGACAATGCAGTTTTGCATGTTATCAGTGGCCACGTTCATTTATATGCTCGTAGTGTTTGCAGCACTTATAATTCAGTCTTCTAAAACAGCAGTTAGATATAAATTAACTTTGAATATATATACTTCTATCTTTCCTCAGCTGTATCTTTCAGCTGCATCCTTCTTAAAAGTCTAAGAATTAAGACAAAGCAGACAGTGACTAAATTCCACTCCACACCCAATAGTAGCTCTTTTAAACATTAGGTGTAAATTAAGGGGCAACAGAAAAAAACAGTTAATCTCATATCTTGCAGTCCACAATAATATAAACCTATGATCTTTAATAAACAATGCCATACTGAAAAAATATACTTAAGGTATATGGTTAGATATAAAAATCAGATCTTGAATGAGATCCTACCAGCTAGATGCTTCTGAAAATGTTTAGTAAAGCCTTTTATATGAAATCCCTACTAATTACATTTGAGTGGTTTTGGTTGCTGATTACTATCTGAAGCATAGACAAAGCCTTACACGGCATTTTTATAACCAGACATAAGCAATCTAAATTTCTAAAGTCCCTCCTCAAATCTTAATTATGTGGTATGGACACTAGCAATTTTCCACATGATGCTTTTTGGAACTAAGGATTGAGATGGTGGGAACTGCAATTTATTTTTGTTGTCTGGCTAAGCAATCAGATAACAGCTCTATGAAATGAACTCCAGTAATCAATGGAAAGGAAGCTATGAAGATTACAAAAGATTGAGTTTCAGCTCCCACCTGTAAGAAGATGAAAATTTCATCCAGTGTTGTCCAGCACAATGCATGAGACTAAAGTTTATTTGGCTTGGTGTTTCTCCAGCTAATACCAGTCTACTTTGTATGGTCTATTTACTTATACGGTGATTGAATCAGAGTAAAACAAAACAAAAAAGGCATTACTTCTCAATCTACTCTAAACATGATTCAAATGGATTTCAGCCAAAGTCTTTTCCTACCAATTCTAATGCAGTCTAAAGCCATTTTGATCTCCACAGCAAGGTTAGGGCAATGTAGCTGGCCTATATTTTTAAAGTAAGCCAAAGGCTGAGTAGGATATAAAAGAATTGGGGCTGCAGAGAGAATTAAGAATAAAAACCCAACAAACTGATGATGCATATCCACCCTGCGTACTTCATGCAGTATAAAACATTTCTAGACCAAAAGATCAAAATCAGTCTACCTAGAACAACCTAGATCACAAGAGCATTCTTTTAGAAAAAAGAAAAATACAGATTCATTCCCCTGCAGAGAAATGTAATGGTGGAACCCCATATTTTTCAGGAAGGGACTGACACCAGTGAGGTATTGGTAAAAGTGTTTTAGAGATACTTCTCTCCTCTGATACTGTATTCCTTGACATTGACTTTACTGCTTTTCAAATTAAACTATTTTGCTAGTACTAGAGATCTGCAGAACTCACTCATTTTTTCAAGCTGTAAATTTCTATAAAAGTACCAATTAATTAGATTTTTGCTTTCCAAAAAGTTATAAATCCATCCTAGAAAGTAAAGTTGGCAAACTCACTCAACTTCAAAGGCAAACTCAACAATTCAAAGAATATAACATAGGTACAAGTAATAATTACACACCTTCAAATGACACTGAAGGAAACTATAACAGGGTTAGTTTCACCCTCATTTGCTCCCAAAAAGAAAGTGGGTGAGGAAAATACATTGTTTTACCTTTACAAAAAAATCTACTTCTTTTGTGGAAATTTTTAGGTCTCAATAACAATCACAGAATATTTTGAGTAGGAAGGGACGCATAAGGATAATCAAGTCCAACTCCAAAGTGAATACAGGGACTGAACCCACAACCTTGGCATTATTAGCACCACACTCTTACCAACTGAGCTATTCTCAAATAACATGAACTAGGGCTTAATTTCAGCATTATATGAAAATTTACCCAAACTTGGCCAAAGTAATAAGGTTTTGAAATCTGTAGTCACAAGGGCAGGAGAGACATGTAACAGTTGAAATGTGAAATCATTAATGATGCTACCTGCACAAAGTAATCCCCATTCCAAGACTTATCCTATATTTCCCCCATAATGCACTTTTTTTGTTATATTCCAATCCATATTCTCGGAGGACAAAGAGACTGTCTTACCTATACTCTCCAAAGGCAGTAAGTACTAACAGAGGGTAAAGTGGAGACAGAAGAATCTGTGGTAATAGATCTGGTAATCTGGTAATAGAATGGAAGAATGGTGAGTAAGTGTCTGAGATTGACATGAGTAAAACTCCTAATTTATGTTAGAGGCCTTGGATTGACTGATTAGGATGACTAGGACTGAGAACTAAGCACCAGGGCAGAGGGACTATTGCTTGAAAGCAAAAGAGGGTACAGAATAACTACTGTGACATGAACTGAGAGACCAAAATACAGAAATTATTTGCATAGCTGGACTCGGTGGGTCCCTGGCTGATATAAAGTCAGTTGGTTCAAGTGACTTGAAGCACAATTGGTTTAAGAGAACTAGAAAAGAAGAGTCAAGAAGAATAGTGAGTCTGGAAAAGTCCAATATTAGATGATTTAGAAAGAGAAAGATCAGAGAAGGGAAGAACTGAACAAATGCAGGAAAGGTGCAATCAAGATTATTAGAGATGAAGAGACCTGGGGAAAGAAGAAAGGAGGAGAAAGCTCAAATAATAAGTAAAACTCAACCAGGCTAAAGAACAAACCAGGACACTCCATAACCTTCAGACTAGCCGTTCCCTACAGCCTGGAACCAAATCCTTAGTTCCCAATCTCACCATTCCACTGAAACTGGAAAACACAATGGAAAAAGGTGTCTTAATTCCATCTACTGGACCACAGGGATAATATAATAGTTAAAGCTTTCTTCTTCGAACAGTATGAGTATGTTTCTTCAAAGAGCAACATTCTCTGCTTTGCATGTAAGGGTGCCAACCCCATTCCATGAGGAAATTAGCAAATTGCCAAAGGATTGCATTTTCACGCAAATCACCCTGTTAAGACAACTACCAGCATGAGTTTATCATACATAGAACACATCATATTAATAAAATATCATTAAATCCAACATTAAAAAATGCCAAATTGAGACTACTTGTCTAAACTGTAGATAAGAGGGTAAGAGGTATTTTTAAAGGCTAAGAAGAAGTGCAGTAAAGTCCTGGAAGTAGTCAGGATTCATTGAGGACTTATAATAATAAACTCACCTATGTCTGATTGTATACAACACATTTTCTTCAGCATCTGCTTTTGTTCAAGTTTCACAGTAAGTATGATATATTCTAAAGTGGGCTCTTGAGGGCTAGTAAATAGTGACATCCATTATTAATGTTGTACAGGGTGATAGATCCTTTACAGGTCAGTGCTTAAACCTGCCTTAATCCTCTGTTGCTACAACAGTGGATTTTTAAGAAAATGCTTTGGTTTCAACAGCAAAGATATAACTAGATACAACTTCACTTATATACACTGGAAAACAATTTAATTTCATTAACCTATCAAGAAAGAAGATTCATAATTTTATTAAGTTCTACTGGAGGGAAGAAAAGGACGGATTTAAGTT
The DNA here is from genome assembly GCA_013397895.1 of Origma solitaria. Taxonomy (NCBI): domain Eukaryota; kingdom Metazoa; phylum Chordata; class Aves; order Passeriformes; family Acanthizidae; genus Origma; species Origma solitaria. The sequence goes on from VZRL01001194.1 coordinate 36,095, forward strand.
TTTCCTTTTGGTGTAACAAATACTATGGTATTGTGCAACTGAAATTTCAAAAAATAAATTAAAACCTTAGAATTTTCTAACTGTATATATGCAAGAACAGAATAGGTTTATTTTTAACAGCATGATATATTTAAGAGAAAAAAAAAATTAATTAAACAGAAATATATTTTAAACACACAATTTGTGTTCCATTAACAGAATCTAATTATAAAAAATAAAAATAATTTTAAAATCCAATTCTACTGTTATTTTGGATCTAGGTTAGGAATAAGTGATACTATCATACAATAAAAATTATACACATTTTCTGTATTAATCAAAAGGGTAGCTAGAGGATTAATACTAGATTTGTAACAGGTCTTTATTCAGTAGATCAACTAGGACCAATGCTATGACAGTAGTGTTTTTATCATTAAGTGCTTATCACAACAAAGAACATTTTGAAATAACATTGAATCTTTACAGGGTTAGTGGCAGATGAGCATCATATTCAAAAATTACTAGTCTCAAGAGTGTTCTGGGTTTGTTATAACAGAGCCTTAATTTTAACTTATAAATATTAAATAATAAACCCTACAACAAATTAGTAGCTTCCTGAAGTTATTACACAACACACACTTATGTCTCTGAATTGTAATTTTGCTAGGTAGGCCCACACGCACCACAAAAAGACAGTACAGCTGTTTTCACACAAAGAAAAATAACCAGACGTAAATCTAAATTTCTTAAGGTGATGGAAGCTAAATATAGTTCAATCATATTTAATAGTAAAAACCAACAATTACCATCAGAAGCATTTGCAAAAATGTTGTAAAAACAAACAAAATCTGTTTTAAAAAGGGAGAAAAACACTAAGGGGGAGGTGTTAATGAAATTATTTAGGTTTCTTCGTATAGCACTCTCCACTGAGAAAAAAATTATCCCCTTTAATTATAATAAGACATTCTATAGATCTTGAAAAAACACTGCAAAACAGCTGAACCTCTTGCACCACTTTTTGAATTATGAACAGTTTTCTTAGAGGCACTGTATCTTATGCTGACTAAGTCCAGTTTTGCTACAGTTTATGAAACATGACAAGACCACAGATAAAGTTGATCTATGCTACAGGCTATTTGTGTTGTCTACTCAGATAGTATGCCATAATGCCACGAGTCCAAATACTGTACCTTCTTTGTTTTCTTTCATTAATTTTACTGAAGTTTTATAAAATCAGAGACAGACGCAGGATTCGAATTTATGGCATTGTTTTTCCCCTCTAAGAATAAGCACTAAACCATGAGGGTGTATTCAGAAGAATCTCCTGTGATGTCTGAGACCTGCAGAGACAGCATATGCTATTTATTTTGGGGTTTTTCCACAGAAGAACCTGTGATGTGAGGAGTATGTAATAAGGCACACATCATTTTATTGCATTTTTTTCTGAGCAATATTTTTTTATTTTTAAAATGTATTGGTACTGGCAACCACTGTTTAAAAGACTATCTCAGAAACTGTCAGCATTTCAGCATTTTCCAAATTTATCAAAGCACTATTGACTGTATTAGAAACTGAATAGAGTTCAGTTACTGATGATACGGCTTGAAGTTTGCCACTGTTTCAGAGGACATCACTGAGCACCAAGAAACTTCAGAAATTAGAAAATTCTGTAAATAGTGTTTAATCTTGGAAAGAGGGACATTCATGATTGAGTGCATTTTGTTCCTTAATTACCTCCATTTTTGTTGGAAAATAAGAAGCAGGACAAACACATAACATTCCTCAGCCAAATCAGGCTCAAAATGTTTTACAAACGACATGCACAATAACACAAGAATAATAAATAGAAAAGATTAAAAATACAAAAGCATAGCAACCTAGGAGTTTCAACAGGCCAAACTGTTTATCATAAGACTGAACTCCTGGAAACAAATGGGAGAAATTAGCTGTATGTAATCATCACGTTGATGTATATTAAGTGGTACTACTCTAGCCATGTGTTCCATAAGTACAAATATGTATAGTTTATAGTAAGTGTTACTATCTTCTAGTAGACTAAATGAAATATTTAAGGGAAAAATGACAAGCTTTCAGGTATTCAAAACTTTCCTCCAGCCTGAAGTAGAAATAGCAATTTTCCAAACGAAATAAAAGTTGAGAACAATTGCTCAGGTTTTAATTTCATCAAAACAGTTGTATTAACTAAAAGATAAGATGGCTCATAAATATGAGGCAGAGAAATATTACAAAGGGAAAGACACCATATTTGTTTGCTCCTATGGGACAGAGAGAGAGAGAGCAAAAGAGACACAAGTAATTTATTGTCTGTGCAGCATGGAAAGGTTATCCTAGGGTGGCAAAAAATATAATGTGCCATAAAACCAATGTCTCTGTTGAGTCCATGGTTTTTAGTGCCCAGCAGAGTTATGAATTTTAGTTCCAGAATTATCTTTTGAAGGTATTTTGTATGTTTCCCTTGAGCAGCAGGGCTGAGAGGTCAAAGATGAAGTGCCTGTTCTGGATTAAAGCAAATGTGACATAGAGTTTCACAAGCTGGAATTCAAAATTCAATAAGGCTTGTGTAGCTATCCTAGTTCAAGGTTCTATTTAATTGCCAAGAGTGGGCACTCCCAGAAACAAAAGCGATGCAAAGCCCGCTTAAGTAATTTTCAACAGTTAAATAGTGTGAAATAGCCTTAAGCAAGTCTTAAATGATAGCTGAAAACTATTTAACTATGATGGTGATAGGACCAGTACAGAAAATGGAAAACTTATACCCAATACTGAGAACTTGTCCTCTGCTCTGACATAATAGAGAGAAAACTCAGAAAAAGTCATGAGACAATATTTTCCCCAGCAAAACTTCAATAACCGCCTCAACTTGTTCTAAAGGACTTTCAGAATACATATTAACCTCAGGGTCAGGAAAAATGAAGAATGGCTCAAAACTCTTGGTTTAAAAGAACATTTACCCAGTGTATGGAGAGCCATAACCATTTCAAACATTTTGAAAAAATAGGTTGGAGGCTCCAAGATTTCTTTACTGAAATACCACAAGCGGTGTTTGTGCTCAGGAAGCATTCCAAGCTGAAGTTCTCCAAGGTATCTTTTGGGGCTTTTTAGAGAGTAAATTCCAGCTGCCAAACCGTATGTCAGACACGCTACACTGTAAAGGTTTAACGACTCACTGGGTGGTTACGCCACACTTAAAATTGCCCAAATTACGCTATCACTCAATGGATGATATAATAGATAAATTAAGTGTTCTAAATTACATAGGCTGTCACACTCACTTCTGTGTGCTTCATTGCTAGTCAGTAATAAGGTTGGAAAAATCTTAAGGAAAAGATACAGATATATGAGGATATCAAAGTGGAGAAAGAACAGATTCTCCAGATTTCTTCAAGAAATGAGAACAAGAAACAAAATTGAAAAAGGTGGGGGCAGACAAATTAATGTTGCACATTTAATATATAGAAAATATATTTGAAGGTTTTTAAATAAATATGAAAAATAAAACAGAATAAACAGGAGGCATAGTGAAACTGTACAAACACATTACATTAACTGGGGGAAAATACTTAAGTGACTGAGTCAAATGCTTCAAAAGTTTCTAAGGGGCTAGAATGAAACTTCACAAGACAGTTAACCATCATATCCAAAAAGCATGTTTTCATGAAGTCCAGCAGTCCTAATACCAAACCAAAGATGAGCAACTTCATCACTTAGAATAAAACCCTTTTGCTACTAGATCAACAAACCTCTATCTGTCCTTCCAAAGATGGTGAACAAATCCAAGCTTCTTTCAAGGTTTTGTCTTTAATGTTAACCATGCTTAAACGTCAGCCTATATTTAGAATATGTTTCCCTTTCTGCAAAGATTTTTGGCCTCCTCTATAGAAAGACTCAATCAGCTCAGCACCACCTATTAACTAGTTAAGAGCTGCAAATTACTAATTTTTTTTCCCCTTAAGATGATTCAGAAGTACCTCTTTCATGTTAATGTTCATGGTATTATGGTACATGGAGCAATAAACAATTTCTGCATTTGAGTTTTGGGCATTCATTGTCACTGCCAAGGTGCTTGCTGGCATGACATTTTATCAAAAGGTAGTCCACCTACAAATTTTCTGCCCTTCTGTGAAAAACAGCACATACTTCAAGAAACATCAAAGCAGAAATTCAGGATGACTCATACAACAATATATTCCCCCAGAGTTACCAAACAAAATACCTGGAGCACTTCTTAAAACATTTATTTCTCTTATTTTATTCCACCATCAAGGTTACAAGAATCAGTCATTCCATGCAGTCCTGTGTATATGTCCCATCCATGGAAACACTGAAGGCCAGGTTGGTTGTGGCTACGAGCAACGTAATCTAGTCGAACACGTACTGCTCCTTGCAGATAGGTTCTTCAAAGGTCCTTTACAATACAAAATATTTTATGATTTTGTAGCTTACAGAAAACAGACTGTGTGATATTGTAAAAACTGTGTTAAACTTCTTAATCTATTGATACGCCTTTGCAGCAAGCAAAAAGAATCAACCGTCATTTTCAAAACTTTTGAACATATGCAAATAAGAAAGCATATTTTGTTACTTTGAAAAGGGAAGAAAAAATGTAATATAATTAAAAAATCAAATTGTGAATAATAAAACATGATGTAAACTCATTCTTCTTTCTGCACAGAATGGAAGGGGAAAGGTTTTGTAAAAATAGAAAATGTTTATTTTTTTGAAATTATTGTAAAACAGAATTAGTAGCTCAGAGTGTTAGGCTGTCTGATTCCCAGTATCAAATGGTTTGCCAAGCCTTTCTCCCCATAACAGATTTACCATTATTATTAAGACAAGGGTTTAAGATTACCAATGATAAAAATTATCTGATACGCAACTATTTAGTATCTATTCAATTTATTGGAACAATGAAATCTTTACTATCATTACTAAGAAAATTTCAACCAGAGGAGTATTACTTTCTTGTAACAATAAAGAAAAAGGAAAAACAACTTTCATTTTGTTCAATGGATTCATTACTACAGATCAATCTCCTGAGAAATATTCCATACAATCACAAAGGATACCAAAATCTGAATCTTGCCTAAGAGTCAAGAAGAGTTGGAAGGGCTTCAGAATCAGCTTTAGCTCAACAGTGATTTCAACAGCCAATTAAACAGAGGAATTGATGGACTCTGAGAATGCCATATGCTGCCCTCTGCTGAAAAGATGATCATTATGACTTGAGGTCTTACAGCTGGAAGGTCTGACAGACGGGAAAAATAAGTGGAGGATCCTCTGATTTCAGGGATGTGGATAATTCCTTTAGGGAGAAAGGAAGATTAAATGCTCACCTGGGCAAAGAAAAATTTCACAGAACATATGGTGTATATATATATAAATTATCCTGACAAGAACATGAAGTCAGCAAATTGGTTATTAGAAATAGAACTATTGAGAATTACATTGATTATATTCATAAAAGTCTTTAAAATGGCTACCTGTCAAGCAGTTTAGATCTAGTATGTGACATACTTTAAAGACATTATAATGTAATGACGAGAGTCTTTCAGAGCAATTTTTTTTTACCTTGTTCCCTCTGTGGTTTCTGATTGGTGCATACAAATACATTTATACATATTTCAAAGTTACTGTGAGAAATTTAGCAATTATACTTCTGTTAGATAAGTAATAGAATGTTCACACTCACTTTGAAGCTTTGAAGTATTTTTCATTTTCACAGACTCCTACATGTTAAGGGGGGGGGGAACAACAACAAAAAAGGGGATCTACTGGGCATTTAACTAATGCTTACAGTATTATTTGCTGCATTACCAAGAATACTTAAATTAAAGAGGATTCTACTATATGACAATCAGGGGAAAATTGCTGAGGGATCACCAGCAGCCATGTTTGGAATACTGTTATGTTTGATCATCTGTCGTGATACAGATTTGATCAGACAAAATATTTTTTTATATATATATGTATGTATACATATGTATATACACTCCAGCACCCGGAACATCTCCTCCTTGATGTTGCCTCTACTGCTCCTCTCAGTGTTTTTGCTCCCTCCTCCTCTCTCTGTGTGGTATTTTCTGCCCTTTCTTAAATATGTTAACATATTCGGGGAGTTGTCAAACACGAGTTGTGTTGGTTTTTCATGGCCTGGTTCTTGGTATTGGGGGGCCACAGAGGTGGCTCTTGTCAGAAGCTGCTGGAAGCTTCCACCATGTCCAGAAGAGCCAAGCCCTGATGGCTCTGAGGATAGACATGCCAATGGCCAAGGCTGGGCAAATTAGAGATGGTGGTAGTGATGAGCCTTTGTGATAACATATTTCAGAAGAAATCAAAACAAAGTTTGGTGCCCAGTTTTAATTCCAGCCCAAGTAGGAATGAAAATTTATGAGAGGAGAACATCATGCAGGGACCAAGGTCAGTGGAGAAGGAGGGGGAGGAGGTGCTTCAGGCACCAGCGCCGAATTTCCTCTGCTGGCTGTGGTGCAGACCATGGTGGAGCAGCTGTGCCCCTGCAGCCCATGGGGTCCATGAGAGATGCAGAGATCATTCACAGCCCATGGGGAGGTACCCACACTGGAGTGGGTGGATGCCTGGAGGAGGCTGTGATCCAGTGGGAGACCCATGGAGAGAGGTCTTGCTCCAGAGACGGAAGAGCCTGGCCTCGGAGGACTGCACCCCATGGACAAGTGACCCACACCAGAGTAGTTTCAGCGGTACTGCTGTCCATTGGATGGATTCATGTTGTAGCAGTTTTTGGAGGACTGTTGCTCGTGAGATGGAGCCACATCAGAGAAGTTCACGGAGAGCTGTCTCCTGTGGGAGGGACCCCACGATGCAGCAAAGGAAGAACTCATCTTCCTGGGCAGCAAGAGAAACCATGGGTGATAAACCAAAACCCTCACTCCCTGTCTTCCTGCACTGTCAGTGGGAAGGAGGAAGGGGTTGGGGGGAAAACGGTGTTTTCAAGGGCTTATTTTACTTCTCATTTTCCTGCTCTGATTTTGTTAGTAACAAATTTACTTCATATCTCTAAGCTGAGCATGTTTTGCCTTTGGAGTGTTTTCTCCCAGTCCTTATCACAACTTATGAACCCTTCATTAAATTTCTTCTCCTCTGTCCCGCTGTAGCAGGGGAGGGTGCGTGAGCAGCTTTTGTAGGTGCCGGCATTTGGCCAGGGTCAAACTGAGACACTTGTCTGGATGGCTGAGCTTTGGTCAGCTGTGGGTCCACTGGAGAGCTGTGTAGGAATACTTTGTCAGTTTTCACTGCAAAACTCATAGCATCTTCCTGGAACCTGCATTGCAATCTGTGCTGTTCAAAAAATTATGTGAAAGAAGGCTGGAGGATTATACAGTTTGCTTGCATTTGACTGTAAAGGTAATGGTTGTTTCAAATATCATGATATTGTCTGACTAGGGCAATTAAGAGGCAGACAAAAATTCAATATAGAAAGATATAAATTCACAGATGAAATGGAGAATAACTCTGGCTTTACATACACAGTGATAGACTCTGAAGCATATATTATCCAATAAAAAGACCTTTGGATTTATAACAGATCACTCTCTGGAAATATCAGGAATAATAAACCTAATAATAGTTTTTTTTTAAAAAAAGCAAAGAAAAAAATTGTTATGATTATTATTAATCCCACAGAACACATAAATAGGACAGCTCCAATCTAAATAGAGTGTATTAATCCGGTGGGTCTTCTTGCCACAAAAAGAATAAAATATAATTGGGTAAGGTACAGAAAAGGACAAAGAATGGATCAAAGTTGACACAATTTCTGTACGAAGAATGACCAGGATTCTTTAGCCTAGAAAAGAGATAGGGACATACCAAAGACCATATGTTAAAACTGGCATCAAGAATGTGAACAGAAAAGCATTTTTACTGTCCTTTCCAATAGAAGCAGTAGGAAAAAATAAGGGAAAATAGCTAACAGAAGATTCAAGACAAACAGAAGAAAATAATCCTCCAAACTTATTCATAGAACCAGGGATGCTAAATTTCACTCAAAAATTATCAAAATACCCATGGGAAACAAAAATCTATCAAAGGCTATGAAAATTAAAAATCTCTAAGAAAACTACCTCCCTAATTCAGAAGATCTCTAAGCTCTGATTCCCAGACCAAGATCTGTACAACTTAGATAAAAAATGCACATCTGAAATACAGAACTTTGACTCAATGGCTCAAACACAGATATTTCTGACACCTAGGGTATCTGAGACCTGGGGCTAGCAGACATGAGACTAGAGGATATCTGAGTCCTTCTGGAGTGACAGCTGGAGGCTGGGTTAAATGTGGTAGGGCACTTCAAATAGCACTAGACACTTCTATTTTGATTATTAAATCCTACCTTGTAAGTTGAAAGAAGTAGCTCAGGTTTACAGAGTCTCAAATTTCAGTTAAATGCATTTCCATTTATAAGAGTTTGGTAGCCAGTAAACACACTTTTCATGTCACAGCATGCTTCTTGATACCCTAGTCAGTCAAAGAACCTCAGATAATTAATATTTATTCCCTAAGCCCTGCTTATCAGCAAACTATAACAGCTGATTTTTTATAACAATTACATCCAAACTACATCCATCTGCACTGTGTAACACTATACTTATTTTTTTAAGTCCTCTTAACATTTAATACTTTTCCAAAGTTTATGTTAAGAACAGAGAAATAGTTATTTATCACAGATGAAAATTTCAACTTCAGCTACAACAGTTACCTTGATAAATTAATGCAATGCTATTGGGATTGCACATCATACATTCAAAATAGACTTATATCCACCAATCCAGAAGTAATTCTGCCTCCCTGTACCTTTGACTAACAATGCTATGGTACTTCATGAACATCCACTATTCTTTCCCAGGAAACTCCAGGTTCAATTGATGCTCAGGATGAATCTACTCTGATAGAAAACCATGATGGTAAGTAGAATTTTTATTTCATTTGCTGCAGCACCTGGAAATTGTGTAATAAACAACTGCACAATTGAAAAGAAGGTATCATGATCAAAACAAGTGATAGCTTCCCTGGAAAACTTGGATTGTGCTCTCCTGCTGCATGCCTTAGTAACACTGATAAGGCACTTAAACCAAGCCTTTCTGAAGCATCATTAATTGTGCCCACACATATCCTGTTCCAATTTTTTCCTTAAATATCTTTTGCAAAAATGCTGATAACATAGCTGTAAATGTAATCCAGAGGAGTTCTGCTTTCAACATACGGAAGTTAATATACATCATATAATCTTAAGTACTCTGAAAAACCAGGTCCTAAGGTTTTGTTTTTTTTTTTTATTTGTATATCCTGAATTATTTTATATGGATAAAATCACTTTCTTTCCTTCCCCATTTCTCTAGAAGATTATAGAAATAAAATAATTATGATTATGAAGACTCAGACATTGAGTGGCATGAAAATGCAATAATTCAGACTTCAGAGCAAAAATGAGCAACACAGAAGGCAGAAGGTTACATGTCAAATGACAGGCCGACAAAGCTGAAATACAGCAGTAACTGAGACCTGTATTTAATATCTACATATTTAATCTCAATTGCACAGATTGCAGTCAGGGAGTAAGCACTGGAATTCACTTAACTGTCAGGGAGCAAAGAGTTCATGAGTCTTTGGTCATGGAAAAAAGAAGTGGATGGACAGGAAAAGGAGTCTGGAAAGAGAATTCTGCCAAAGAGGCAAAGGATGTGGAGAAGCCAAAGAGTAGCTGGGCAAAAATTGGAAAAAAGAAGCCACAAGGGGAAATGAGATAAACATTCATTGTATTTTAGTACTAGATCAGAAAGCTTCTCCTCCCATGGAGAGTAGGAAGGAAAATTTGCTAAGATGTCAGCAAAAGGTGAGACTGGACATGACTACGAATGAGACTGGAAACTGGGAGAGGTCTTTGGATTAAGAACTGGAGTGGCTACATAGGAAAAGTGGACCTGTGTATGCAAAGCAGAAAGGAGATTTGACTAAGACAGTGGATACACAGGCAAATGAAACTCTTCTCATCTCTCAGTTTCAGCTTCTCAGCCTAAAGCTACCTTCCAAAAAGAGTCTTTTTCACAATTACTTTCAACTTCATCCTCCAGTTTCCATTCAGTTTCTTTTCAATCTTTTAAGGCTGAGAAGACATGCTGTTTTCAAATTCGAGCCAATCCAAGCACCAGCAGCCAGGCCAGGGCTCGCAGTGGCCCGGCTGAAAAGAATTGCATTGCAAATCACAGTGCTGATGCCTCATTGCTATTCTGGCTCAGAACTGGTCTAAGGGAGAAATTTATTCTGAGTCAGAACTAGTTCAGTAAGAATGGCCCAGGCGCTAACTGATGACACAACTGCATGTCTGGGGTGGATGCACAAGCTCTTGTCAGATGTAGGAAACGCAAAGGGAAGAAATAAATTCAGTTGCCATCTCTTACAAACTAAAGTATAGAGCATGCTTAGCGATGATAGAGTATTAGAAATTAAGTTCTACGAAGTCCCTGCTGACTATACACACTGAGCACACAAAAACCAGTTTTCCAAAAGATAATAAATCTTGATGAAAGGGAATGGGGAAGGAAGAGCCAAGTGTGGAAGCTTTGGGCAGAGACTTTTACAACCAGTCAACCAAATCATACTCCTAATGCAGGAGATAGTCCCATGTCAAAGCACAAGAGCTACAAAGCATTTAAATCAAAAGAGCACTTTTTCCTTTTTTGTTTCTTTCTATTAAATGAATGGACCATTTTAGCTGTAATGACCACAACAAACTAGCTGAGGCAGATGGCAGCATGAAAATTTTTCATCAAATTTTTAAACTTAGGCAAGTTGTAAACAAATGAAAAAGGGCCTGTAATACTATTGATCCTATATCCATACCTGTCACATTCTTCCTTGGGAAACTGTTCCTTTGCGAAGACTGAACTATTTGTAATTGGCATAGGATTCTGTCTTTTAGACAGAAAATATTTTAGAAACATTTTGAAACATTTAGAAACACATGACACATAATAACTTTATCTTAAATGCCATCCATTTTTTAACTTCAATGCCTGCCTGTAGTATCGGCATAAGCTACAATGAAGATCCCGGAGATGGCATATTTGTACTGCAAAATAAGTTTAAAAGTAATTTAATCATAGTCCAATAATTATTTAAGGTCTATCTTTTGAATGCTTAAATGTTCACTACTCACCAAAAGAAAGAACACAAATGTGAGATTTTTTTTTTTCAAGAAATACAGAATTCTCTTTTTTTAACAATAATTAGCCAAACCGGAAAAAAACTTGCATCATCATCATCTTGGTGGTCAAGATTTTCCATTGAGAGGTCAAAGTGATTCTCGGCTCTAGTTAAGAAATAAAAGAAGATACTCTGAAGTACGCTGCTGAACTCATGCCTCTACTCGGCTTTACATGAAACACTTACACATTCATGCTGGCAGACAGAAAAAAATCACTTTCTGTCCATGTAGTAAAACTATTCTCAAGGAGAGTAGGAAAAGTAGGTTGGTCTTTCCTGACACAAAGGAAGAAAGTGAACTGAGATCTCCCACATCTGATCTGAACATTCTAACACATGAACTCTCACACAAAATGGATATGGCAACACAGCTATCATTTACATCATCAGTACATTCCTTCCCCTTCTTTTTAATTTTTCCTACTTTTCCTGAAGACTGCTCACTGTTTGGATAAGCCCATCCCAAAATGTGATTTGCTTTAAGTAAACCAAAACCAGAGACCTAGACTGCACTTAAGTAAACAAAAAATGCAGTAGGTCTCTGATTTTTTAAAAGAAAGCTTCTCCCAGAATTAGTAGCCTAAAAAAGACTGAGCATCAACAAAGAATGCAACAATGTATGATTTAGTGTCACTAGAGGTGACAATAGAGCTGTAAACTACAAACACCTAAAAGCTTACAATACAAGCTGTCAAGCAAAGAACTCCCTGCAGGTTTAGACCATCTGGATAGCTCCAAACTTTTCTTAATCTCATTTTTAAAAGTACATGGATGTATAAACGAGGAATCTCGAACAGGAATGGAGATACTATTTAGCATCAGCTACTTAGGTATTCAAATAACACATCCAATTTCTGCATCCACAAGTCAAAAATAACATCAGTAAGTAGCTAAGTATTCACAATATAACCATCAAAGTACTCAAAAACATGACCTAAAGTGAGAGAATCAAGAAATTTCAACTCCTTAGTATAATGGATAGCTATATTACAGTCTATAAATATATACATAGGAAGACAAAATTCATTTCAATCTCACAGACAGAAGAATAACAAGACCCAGGGGCTACAAACTGAAGACAGACAAACTTAGAATTAACATCTTAATTACCAATGATGAGTACCTCATTGAAAATTGTGATAGACACTCCCATCCTTGAAGTATGCTTTTTAAAAAGAAAGGTAGAGGGGTTTTTCATCTTTAGAGAGACATGACCTAGTTCAAATGGGAAGAAACTAAGACAGCCATGAGGTCTCTGTTGTACAGTATGCCAGGCTAGATGATCACAGTACTCCCTTCTGGCTTTTTAATCCATGAAACTGTGTACATTTCCATTTCAATGAAACTGCATCTTTCAATGAGCATTTTTTAAAGGAACAGCTTTCCAGTGAGCTCTAGTTATGCCTTGAAGGCATAGCACTCTTTTGGTGGAGCTTGTGAAAAACTTCTGGATAGCACAATATGGTGTAACTCTGAATGGAGGAAGCATTCAGTCCTTTCTGAGGCAGAGCTGGGACCAAGTACAGAATACAGTAGAATCTGCTTTGTTTAACATATTAATTTGAAAATTAACTCTTTGTAGCATCGCACTGAATCAGTTTAAGCCCTCAGTTCCACCACCATTTCATGAATTTGACAATCACTTGGCATGACCTAATTTTTCGTTTGTGTTTACCAGATACTTTCTCTTAAATCACCATAGAATGGGGGGTCTAATGTAAAAGTGTTAACACTGGAATAAGTTTGGATCAGGACTTCTTATTTAATTTCTCCAAAAAGGAATTCTATTTTGTGCATCAAACTACCTGGAAACATGAACCAGAAATAGACAAATGGATAACACTGGGCAATTCACACAGAATAATTCTTTTTTGCAACAAGACAAATCACTAGGGCAGACATAGCCTTCAGAGACCCTCTGGTTATGGCAATCTAACCAGTCCAATTTTTTCCATTTGTGTTAAACCATCACTTTATAACACTACATAATAAAAGAATTTTTTTATATCCACCTCATTATAGGATTTTTGAGTTTTGAAGTCACTTATTTTGACAGTTAGCAATAAATTTAAACTAATCTGGTTTCAGTATGAAGCACAGAATGTTACTTATATCTATTTCATTTTCTTACAGCAGTTTCCATTTCATTAATATGTTCTTGTGATTTTTATTATCTCATTTCAGATGTGTAAGGAATAATACAAAAAAAAAAAAGATAATTCTGACTGCTGACACACAGAAGTAAAACTGTAGATCCTTTACACAAAATTAATTTTTTCTGCAGGTAATACAACAAAGTGCACAAACCTTCATGTTCAATGACATAATAGCAGCTTAAATGCAGTTACCCAATAGACATAGTGTACAAAGACTTAAAACACAAGCATATCTTAAAGATAGAAAGGATACTCAGAATAGTTTACTACCTTCTGAAAAGATCTCATTATTTTGTGATTCAATCTCTAACTGCAATTTGTGTGTGTGCATGCACTATAATCACATTTAACCTTGAGAAAATCCTGCATCTGGTACATGCTTACAGCAGAGAGTCCTTGCACTAGTAAATTTGAAAACCAGATCTGACTTTATACTTCCTGTGATGCCAACAACGGCTCATGCAATTATTTGTCTGCTTTTAGCTTAGTGTTTGTGAATAACTTCTTATGCCAGCTATTAGTTGTTATCTTTTTGTGAATATTTTTCATCATCACGTCTGTAGAGTCACTGTGATACTAAGGGCATATCATATAGAAAATATCTAGTTATGAATAAAGAGTTTGAAAATAATGCTATTTCTTTTTCGCTGTTTCATTCACAATGTTACCTCTCATAGTCTGACCTCAAATGTGTAACAATACCTGATGAGAGCATAAGAATAGCAACAACCACATGTTTCTCCATAATTGCTGTTTGTCAGTCATTTCTTCAGCATTAACAACATTCCAGACAATTCAAGGTCAACTATATCTTACACTAAGGAAAAAAACCTTTCTTATCAAAAGAAATGGGCAAGTTAACAAAATCCATTGCCAACTTCCACATGAGTGCTTGATTCTGGCTCAGTTTTGTGTCCACAACTAAGGAAAGGAAAGCCATTGAGTAAATTCTGCCAGTATAAAATAGCAATCAAAGAAACCAAAAATACTGCTAAATAGTTTTTTCCCTTTTATACATCAACTCTGTGGTTTTGCACGGCGTTTTAATACAGAGAATTAAACTAGTACCCTGAGATGACCTTTTTTATTAATCTGACCTTAAAAGACTTCTAGAGGATGTTGATATGAAGACGATTCTCTAACAATTTCTAGAGTGTATCAAAAAGTATAAAATTACATATAAAATTACATATCACAATTTTTCCACCTTCAATCTTACTAAATTCACCACTGAAACTGATAAGAAATATTAACCTAAAAAGAAATTAAATAAAGTGGTGTTACAGATTTGATTAAGATCCTTACTAGGCACACAAGACAGACTTTTGCAAGGAAAGTAGCCATATATCACCAACTACAAAAATAATGTATCTTAGGGATATAAACAGGAATTACTGTTTGCCATTTTCACCAAGTGCTAGATAAGACTGTAGGAAAGGAAGTATTTTATAGTTTGATTTCTCTTACACCAAAACCAATAAGATTTTATTAATTTTCCATAACTAGGCATTAAAAAAAAAAAAAAAAGAAAACCAGTTCTCAAAATTTTGTAGGAAAATTAAAACAAACCCATGAAAAAGCTATCAGCTCAGGTTAGAAGGCATAAAAGAATATTGCTTTACTCAAAGATGCGAATGCCATTCTAAAAAAGCTTTAGATTCTTTTTCATGAGAAAATTACTTTCAAATTTAATACTGGATTATTCATCCTTTCTGTGGAGTACTAAAGGACAAGATGAATGCATTCCAATCTTTTGATGGAAGATTTTTAAAGAAAGATTTAGAAGCGTCTAATGCCACGAAGCATTTGGCAAGAACATCAGTTGACCTTATGCACCAATTGTTTCATATCTTTTGGCACTGAAACTGTTTTTCTTCAGCTCCACAATATGACCCCTGTTTCAGTGCCAAAGCAGACCTTGACATTAAGAAAAGAAATTCTGGTGGCAGCAGATTTTAGGGCATCAGAAATGGCAGATTCAACATCATCAGTCTCATAAGAACATTGCAGCATAGAATTTCGCCCAAAAAACTATTCAATATCAACCCATGGGTGCTCATAAAAATTGTGCCATTTGCTTTTCTGTTGCAATGCCATTCAGATTGACAAATTCTAAAACTTGCAAAAAAGTATCATCTAGTCCATCCTGCTAAAGAACTATTGGTAACAAAGATGCATGTCTCAACAGGGAGACATCAACTATGAAGCTTGACACCATGCTAAACACGCTATTATAAGTAACCTATGAAGTTTTACAGAGATTAAGTGATAAGTGCTACACGCTCTGCTCAGTCCAGCTTCGAGGTTAAGAATTACGATGTGCATTAGCCAAAATTGTTTGGACTCCATACAACAAGTTTTAAGTCTTGTCATGATAATAATTCAGTGTATAATTAAATGCCAGATTAACCCTTAGCTTGAAGTCTCTTCCATGTATTTTTTTTTAAAAAAGACATTCTGATGTCTAGGTCTAAAGGTATCATTATAATTAAGTCATGTAGCACAAAAAATGTGTAACATATAAAATATGTTTCTTGTGTCTACATGTTGGTTTAGTTATTGTGAAGTGACAGTCTACCTACAGAATCCCGATATTTAGAGCTATTTGACTGACCATGTAATCACTGAACATGTCAGTGTTGTGTAAGTGAATACAAAACACAAAATAGGATCAAAAAGATGACAAGGCAAACCGAAGACAAAAAAGATTTAGAGACAACAAAGACTAAACATTACCTCAAAATTTTCTTGCTTGTATTAAATTTAATCTACACAGTACTCAGGGAAATATATGCCTATAACTCTACATATTTTGACTGTATCTTATCTTCCTGATATTTTTCTGCTTGGGTCTCATACTCACCGTGCACATACGCTTAATTTTAGTGTGTATGTAGTTTGAATGAAGTCACAATGAGGCATTTGGTATATGGACGTCTTTCGTGTGTAGCCTCTCTAAAGGAATTATCAGTTCACATCTTTATATAAACTTCTCCTAGAGTAAAGTAGTGATTTAGTGTGGGACATTGAGGCAATTATAAGCATATATTCAAGAGTTTAACAAACTAAACAATGAGAGTAGTATGTTTATATTATATAATACCATTAACCAAGTATAAAAAATATCTTCTCTAATGGACAATTATTAGGTTTTAAAACCCTTTCTAAAGTGGAAAAAAGTAATATCCAAGACATTTGGTTGTTAGATTTCTGTTGAAATTACGTTAGAAAATTCCTTCAGAAACACTTAATGTAACGCAGGTATTCCAGAGTAAGGGGATGTACTTACTCAGCAGGGTGCTGATACTGCAAAGGGAATATAGATTTCTCTACATTACCTTTTCCATCATTCTTTAGAAGCACATAATACAACTACCTGGCAGCATGCATACTCTATTCAATATTTTGAACGTGAAGAATAGAAAAGTTATCCAACTCCAAAAATGTGATCACATCATGTGATGCAGGGGGCTGTATTGCACCGGTACATGATAGTAAGTCCTTTTTAATTTGTTAAGCACAGTAAGGAAGTTCCAGAATTCTTCCCTTGTCTGCCTCTACAGCAATAATCACAGCATACCTAAAAGTATAGGAGTAGATCTTTCATCTTCAAATGTTTTGCCTTTACAGATTTATTCTACAGCTAGGCTGAGGCCATATGAAAGACATGTAAATCATCACTAAAAACATCTTGGTGCTCTTATTGTTTTGTATGTCAGCTGAGCACCAACAAAGAAGTCAACAAAGAATTAAGAACTCATGCTTTTATTCATGACTACAAGCTATACTGACTTACAGCAATGACTAAATGATCTTGATTTTATGGAAAACATGCATTTGAACTAAATTGTACACTTATTCTTTTCTAAAATAAATCTGACCAGAAGTACGACACAGATTTACTGCTTCTACAAGAGTTTTTTCAAAGTGGATCTGAAGAACTTAATTCACCTCTCAGCAATGCTAAGACTGAATGAACACACCTTGGAAAGCATTGCATCAAACTTCTGGTATGACACTGAAGCTTGTTTTCCTCTGCTTATTTACTTCAAAGGAAACCATTGAAAAACATTTCCTCTATAAGCTGAAACAACATTACAACACTAGAAAGCACAAGTTATAATGCCCTTTACTGCCAGTGCTTGTTATCCAAGATTATTAGGAATATATGATCAGAAACAATGAGTTTAATGGAACAGGTATTAACTTTAGCTGAATTTACACGATCACAGAATGTCTGAGGTTGAAAGGGACTTCTAGAGGTCATCTGGTCCAACCCCCCAGCTTAAGAAGGGCCATCTATTCTTCCACTGCAGTCATGCAACCATCCCGTCTCAGTGACCCGAACAAGATAATATACCTGCAACTGCACATAAGTCTCTAATTTTCCTAATATTTATTCTCCACACTAGTGTACAGACCATCATAGAGGTACCGCAGCACACTGATTTCTCAGAAAGGGTCTGGGTTGTTGGGTTTTTTCCGTAATGGCACTTTTCCATAAGGCACTTTCTTATTTACACACAATTGCTTGAAAGGCCCCCACTTTAGCCTTGTTTTGTTAATTTTGTGCACAAAATCATTCATTCACAAAACCCCCTCCAGCTTTTTGCTGTCAGCTCCTACCAACACTCACAGGGTTGGCAGTAACTCTTGCCCTTGTTGGCATGGGTATTTGAAAGCCCTAATTATCAGGTCAGACATTCTGCTGGCAAAGACACCATTGCCCTGCTTATGGGGATGGATTCCCATCTCTTCCAAGCACGTGCTGATCCTCAAGCAAGGTCCCATGGTCATAGAAACCAAATCTCAGTTGCCAAAGAGCTCCGTTGCCAAAGAGCTCCATAGCCAAACCCTGATATGCAGCAAGTATCTTTACAGCCCTCCCTTTTCTTGCAAGATTGAGAACAAGAGCTGGGTTCCCACATTGCTGACTATTGCCTTCAGGGCTCTGAAGTCAGTTTTGATACTCTCCAGGTTGCTGCCAGCGGTGTCATTGGAACCCACACAGAAAAACAGTAGGAGGAAACAGTCATAGATCTGGACAAGCTTGGGCAACACAGTCCTGGATGATCCAGATCTAAGGCAAGCAGAAAACTTCTCTACGCAACAGGTTGGGTTGGCACATGGTTGCCTCCAGCACCCACTGCGTGGAGTCTCCTGTCACTCCCCATGTCCTCCTATCAGCCTTGCATAGCTCAGGTTCAGTTGGCCTAGATGCTTTGCTGGAAAGTACATCTGGATCCTCCTCAGCTTTGAAGAATCCCTTTTTTTTTCTCCTGCCAACACCTGTTTCTGTTGTTGGGTATCCAGTATGCAACCACATTCTTAACTCCAGAACTAACAAACCTAACTTTCCAGATACTGATTAGTTAATCTCCTAGAGAAGGCACAAAACCCTGAATTGTTCTTTCAGAGAAACTACATCACAGATTATGCACATGGAATATATTGAATTTTTTAACATTACGGATTAACAGGGCATTATAAGGACATTTCCTGTATTATATTGATACTATGAGTTACATGATTTATTATTTCTGTAAAAGGCCTTAGGTTACTAGACAGGCATTTATTATAATGGTGTAAAAATAACTGAAATAAACAAAATACTTTTTGTACATCCAATATTGCAAACTTTGTTTTGTATAGTGAATATTCCAAAGAATTAACGTTTGATATATGAGCCAATTAGACAAAAAGAACCATTCAATTTACTTTATAACAGATATATTTTATTCAAAATGCCCTTGAAAGCAACTATATGCATCCTGAGTGTTCCTTCCTCTGTATTCTCTAATCCTTGCCAATGAAATTAGTCTTTATTGATTTCCTAGCTCACTAACAAAAATGTCAAAACAGAAGAGAGAAATGAAAATAGTACTGACCTCAGCCCCTCAGTTTTGTACTTTTTGTTCCTCTTTACATATATGACAGCTTTATTCATAAAGTCACTTTTTGTGCCTTTTTTTTCAGATGTTCCAGTCTGTCCTACACAGTATTTAAGCACATCAGGATCTCACTACAGGTTTTAGTATTACCTGCTGAGGCTTATCTTTTCTTAGTTTAATGCTTTTTAATACCTCACAGACCAGTATGGAACTATCCTGCACATTTTAGGTTCATCTCCATCACATGTACATTCCACTTCTCAGGAGGCAATAGCATGCGTAGTCTGTGTGGCAGTCCCAGACAGAAAAATGAATAATGATTTACAGAAGTAGTCTGGCTATAGGAATACTGAACTTTTTCTGGCTTCCCTTGATGTGGAATATCAAAGAAAGTTTTAAATTTAGGAATTCCTGTCATTGATTAACACAATAAAGCTATAAGCAGTAGAATGAGACTGAATCACAGAATGATTGACTAGTTTGGTGTGGAAGGGACCTTTAAAGGTCATCTAGTCCATCCTACAATGGGCAGGGACATCTTCAACTAGATCAGGTTGCTCACAGCCCTGTCCAACAAGACTTTGAATGCCTCCAGGGATGGGGCATTCACCATCTTTCTGGGCAACCACCCAAATCTAGTGTTTCCCCATGCTTGTTATAAAAACCTTCTTCCTTGTATCTAACCTAAATTACCTTCTCAGTTTAGCAACAGGCACTAGTAAATTGTTTCTCCCCATCTTTCTTGTAGGCTCTCTTTAAGTGTGGGAAGGCTGCTATAAGGTCTCCCCAGAGTCTTCTCTTTTCCAGACTGAACAAACCAAATTTTCTCAACCTTTCCTCATAGGAGAGTTGCTCCATCCCTCTGATGCACTTGGTGGCCCTCTTCTGGACCTGCTCTAACAGATCTGTGTCTTTCCTGTGCTGAAGTCACCAGAGCTGTACACAGCACTCTAGGTGGGTTCTCACCAGAATGGAGGGACAGGATCCCCTCCCTCGTCCTGCTGGCCATGCTGCTTTGGATGCAGCCCAGGATACAATTGACTTCCTGGACTGCAAGTATACATTGCTGCGTCATGTCCAGCCTTTTATCCAGCAGCACTCCCAAATCCTTCTTGACAGGGCTCCTCTTGATCTGCTCGTCTTCCAGCCTGTAATGGTACTGGGGATTGCCCCAACCCAGGTGCAACACTTGGCCTGATTGAACCCCATGAGATTCCCATGGGCCCACTCCTCAAGCTTGTCCAGGTCCCTCTGGATGGCATCCTGTCCTTCAGGCATACCAGCAGTACTGCACACCTTGGTGTCAACTGCAAACTTGCTGAGGATGTACTCAATCCCATTGTCTGTGTCATTGCTGAAGACACTGAATAGCATTGTCCCAAATACTGGCCCCTGAGGGACACCACTTATCACCAATGTCTATCAGGACATGGAGTCATTGACCATTTTACATTACTCTTGTATTTTGTCATGTCCTGATGTTGAGACTCAAACTCCTTCATTTGCTGCCAGCTCTTTTTTAATTGCACGGCTGAAGGGACAAAACCCCTGAAAAACCCGTAACAAAAATGAAACAAATTCCACTTCATATTGTTATTTTCCCTAAGTTCTTCTAAGAAAATCTATTGTTTTCTTCAGTTGCACTGTTTAGAATGTGAATTTTGTGAGTTTTAGAGATATACTTATAGATAAAATACTGAAGGAAGTTTAGTACATCTTTCAATACAGTCCTTTCAGACCACTCCTTCTCTTTTGTAACATTTTAGCAATTTTAGATTGACTCTGTCTTTTTTTAATTAAGTATTCTCTACTGATCAAGAAACTCATGAGATTACTTTAGATTTTACTTGTAGGTCATAGTGATATTAATTAGATAAGAAGAAGAAGTATCTAGAAAAATACTCTTGAATTACTTCACTTTTATTAGAATTATTAATTTTTGCAAAATTAGCTTAGAGTGCCCACATTTGATAATGTAGAAAGATGTGCAGATAACAGTAGGAAAAATGTGTGCCATTATACTATTAAAAAAGAGCAATTAAATTACTGAACATAAGTGAAAAAAAGTCTTAATTACTTATCTATTATGTAATTATGAAGACACTGAAATACTTTTCCACAAGACCATAGAATAAGTCTAGGTCGGTCCCCAGAACCACAACAACAAACAACTTTCAAGTTCCTCTTTAAACTATTTCTCCTTCATGTACTACATTTTTGTCAACACTGTATAAAACAGAATCTCCATTACACTTAGTTTATAAAAAAAGCAGTGAAAAAGCAGTAAATCCACTCAATGATTTTCAAAAATAAAACATCTATCAATCATTTTCATTGATAAAAGTGGTAAGAAGCTTCAGTCAAACAACTGACACAATCAGAAAAAAAGATATTGCAAGAAAAGTCACAGAAATTTACAAGTATTTAAGAGTACTCTTTGTCTTGGAAAATTAATTTCAACATATATCATATAAAACACTCCCCCAAAATACACTGTAAATGCCTGTGATACTGTAAAAGGAATATTTCTTCGAGTGTTCTTTAGGTGAAGAATTCTAGAAAATGTTAAGGATCTGGAATAAGAACAGGTCTTGCATGTAGAGTTTTATTACTCTATAAAATCTGCACATTCATGCATCGGTGAATGCAATTTTAAATAATCACATTTTTCTGCCTGTTTTTTCAGGGCTATATTGTAGGCAGTGCCTGCATATTTACTTGTATAATTATAGTACTCCCTACCTCTGAACCATTAACCACTAGGTAAAAAATAGCAATACAAAATAATGCTCAACACAAAATCTTTGGATCTGCTAACATGTATTTCTGTGTGTGCGAAGCCTCATTCTCTTTGATGAATCAGGACCGGTATGTGAATTTCCATTCTAGACGATGTTAAATTTCTCTACAAGGTTATCAGATTGGGGCATTTAAATTCAGCCAAAGCAGCAGATGTTTTGTGTTAGTTCAGTGGCTATCCATGAGCACATATACAGGTACCAGAGGAGTTGTTATCGAAGATGATTCTATTAAAGTACTACTACCAACTGTCAACTTTTTACTATTTATCACTTCATGTTTGAAGATATATTCCAATTTTTTTTCTTTTTATTCTCCTAGTTTAAGAAAACTGAAAAAATATTAAATGAGAAAAACAGAGAAAACATAAAATAACACAATTTTAGCTAAAATTTCTAAAGATTTTTAAAGCAATAAGAAAGAAATCTGATGCTTTAAAAAAGCACACAAAATGTCTATCTGGCAAGAATTGCTGATTTTTTTGCTATTGATTATGAAATATTGAGGAAAAGGAATGGATTATTTGGGGCTAGGAAAGTGAATAATCCATTGCAAAATAATCAAATAATCACTTGAAAAAGGAAAACAGTGAATACTATAGACCATAAAATAATAGAGATACGAAGAGCAGAGGACAGTAAGGAAATAGGAAAGCTGGGCATGCGGTTCAGTTTTCTAGGGTGACAGTAGAGAGAAACATCAGTAATAGCTTTCCATCAGAAGCTCTTACTCCCTTAAAGCCTGGCACCTGACCTGATTCTCCAGGATATGGATCAGGTTTCTACGAATAAGAAATAATGAGTATATTTAAATTAGTTTAAATGAAAGAAACACCATATCTTTACTAAGACACCAAGCTCGGCAGCATTTTTTGTAGACTCTGAGAGAACAAAAAGCTCCTTGAACCAAAGACTATTGTTCCTTTTTACATGGTTTCCTGAAGAAAATGAGCTGCTTTGCTCAGCACCTCTTGATCACTTCCAGTAACCAATTCCATCTAAGTCCAATACATGGGAAAAGGTCTCAAAGATTTAACATTCCTACAAACTTCGTGAAAGCAGACATCTGTATAGGGTGTCTGCTAGCTAAAAGAAAATGCAACGTGAATGTAACTTTTACTCAGTAGTGCAAAACCCACTTCTCGGTCAAGGCTCCCTTTTCAAATTGATTCTCTCTTGTCTAATAAAGGGTAAGTTGATACTGCAGCCTGAGTATTACTCAAGTGCAATACCAACTCACAAATCCAAACCTGTAGGCCATATGGATTAATTTAGTCTTACAGGACTATTTCTTAAACCAAAACCCTCTAATTCAAAGCATAAAACCAACCAATATGCTGCTCCTTCCACTCTCTCCATCTCTTTGGCATGCAGCCCACCACTCTTTCTTCTTCTCCTTTGCACTAAGAATCTGGCATTCCTGCCTGCAGTGTGGCTCAGCACCCACTGGCTCCCCCAATCATCCCTCTCAGACTATTGAACAACCTGGTAGTTAAAACGTGCTACATGAAAACACAGATGTGATCACACTCAGGGATTTCTGCAGATCTTAGTGCTGCCTATCTGCACTGAGAGCGTACCAAGTACCTCTCCCAAAACATATCAGACACCTCCAAAGATGAAGACAGCATTTCAGTGCCACCCTTTTTATCAGTAGATTTTGACAGACTTTGAGGAGAAGCAAGAGTGCAGTGGTCACACCAGGTAACTACATGCAAGAACCTAAATTTAAGGGGAAATTAAGAACATAGAAACATATATGTGCTGCGTTTAAGGCATATGCTGGTTTAGGCAACTGTAAGAGCACTGATTTCCTGGGCTATTTCCTAGAATTTACGCACCAACTTCCAAAATCTCATTTTAATCATCAAGACAGGCAATCTAGTTCTCACTGCTCTTGATCATCAAGAATCATGCACATAAAAAATGTCCAAAAATGGTAGGGAATTGAAGTGTCTTATACATCTTCTACTTTTTCTAACATTCTGCCAAAAAATGCTGCAAATAACTAGAGAAATGTGCAATGTGTAAGGAAATGTGCATTTTGCTGCTATGCCACACTTTCTTTGTAGTAGGAAGATAATCTATTCTTTGGATCAGATTTTAGGTATAACAGTTGCTTTAAGAATATTTGAATGGGATCAGATCAAAAGTCCAACTGGCTCGGTATCCAATATAGGTTGAAAGCAGCAGTTGGAGAACACTGTTAGTAACAAGAGATGGATCATATCACTTCTGTTATTATTGCAACTTAACGATGCAGAATTTAAATGGGAAAAAATCTCGTATCAGACTATTGTGTGATCCTAAGCCTCCCATGACAATTTACTTGACTTTATTAACAATCTTTACAGTTGAGCTGGAATGAGAGAAAGTTCATAAATGGTAAAATAGAATACTGCTTTTTCTTGTCAACTAATAATATTTTGAGAAGCATTAACATTTTGAACCGCGAGTTTCAAAAATCTATTATTCAAAATGAAATTGGAGAGAGACTGCAATCTATATTTGCAACAGTATACTGTGAAAACATCCCAAATATTTGTTCAGATCAAGGTAGGTCCTGAAGTAGAAGTTGACAGCAGTATTGCATCACCACAAAGCTGTCTTAACACAGCTTCAATTTAGCTGCTATGTTAAGATGTACAATTTATCAGCTCGGAAAAAACAGTATGTTAGTTCAGTGATATTATTTTTAGAGATCCTAGCCAGTGTACTTCTACTTCAAATACAACACAGCCAGCTTGATTGACCCTTGGTTTAGGGTCAGGAAAAATCTTGAGGGTTAATTATCATACTGTTTACTTAAAATGGATAGGTGGCTTTTGTGTAGCTGTGATTATCTCATATATCTAGCTGATTTCTTGCTAATAATAGCTTGCTCTAAGAAGTATTAAGATACAGTATTGATTTCAAAAAGATTAAATCGTTGTGCTAATATACAAGAGATTATTCTATTAGTAAAGATGACTCGCAATATTTATCTAAAAATGCTCCAAGCTCTCCTGTGAATATCTAAAGTATAACTTAGCTAAATACATAAAATCAAGATCAAAATACCCAAACGCAGTCAAAAATGTGAATTCAAAAATTTCAGGAACAAGAAACAATTTCCTGAGAATACAGGTTCAGAAAACCTGGTCTTAAAGTACCGTAAACTGCTGTTACTAAATAATCAGCTGTTATTTTTTTAAAACTCTAAAATAAATCTATTTTGAAATAAATTGCCAGATTTTCACTGTAAGTTCTCCAACACATTCTGTTCCATAAACCTGCCAAATTTTTGTTGTCCATCTGCTTTACTGAGCAGTATAAAGGTGTTCTCTATTGGCAAATACCCAAAAAGTGGAATGACAGTCAAACAGCAACATTAATTCTCTTTTTCAAGTCTCTCAGTAAGTTTCCTGTTGGCTTTCTTTTTAATTGCTTCTGCACACTTTATGATATCATACCTTCCATTAAAAAATTAAAATTCAAATTAAACAGGCTCTAGATGAGGTCAAAACAATTTTCATAATTTCAACCAACAATACTGTCTCTGGTATTCATTATGCTAAACAAACAAACAAAAAAGTGACAAAACAAAATCTCTTTTCCTTTTATTAGTGTAGGAAGAATCTATTCTCAAATATCTGCCTACTCAAATGTCTGCTTCAGTAAGCAGCTGTCCATCACACTGAAATTAAACTGTAAATTTTCACCACTATTGCAAATAGTCAATTCTCAGTGTTTGTTTGGGTTTTTTGCTAAGAACGATATTTGTTCATGCACCAGGACAAGGGACTATGCAAGAACTTTTCCCATCAAAGTGCAAGGGTGAGCTCTATGTGCTCAGAGTTGTGAGGCCTGCTTATAATTCATCCCTTGGTGAAACACAAATACCATTCATTCAATGCACCTCTAAAAACGTTTTTTTCCCCAAAGAAACATTGATAAGAGCGGTCCATTGCCTCAGTACTTTTCTAAGACAGGCTTTCACAACCTCCTGGAACATTCAGCTTGAATTTGCACTCAGTGTTGAAGTGGGAGAGGTTATTTTTCTAATTTAGTCCACAAAGAATAGCTATATACTGAAAACCACATCCGTCTGAGCAGGGGATAAATTAGAATATCTTTGAGTGTTGTTTTACTGGATAATGTTGACTAAAAGCATCTAGCTCTAAATGTAATTACAGCACAATTTTACAGCTTTTACCAACCCACAAAATTATTAGGTCTAATCTGTTATATGACACCATTGCACAATTTTCATTTTTCAGATAGAGTGGCTTCCTTATTTTGGTAAGTATTGTTAAATCTATTAGAATATGCAACATGCAATTAGGTATGATTCATTACTTATGCCCAGTAGTTTATTTGAGACACATTTTCCAATACAGTTTTCATGATAATGTATTTTCATTTCTGTAGTTTTAGCTTGATGTGAGACAGCTGTCAATTTATTCTCACTGCTCTCTACATTCATTGCTCCAAGCTTAAACTTCATGTTAGACTGACAACAAGGAAAGTTTAATGTACTGCTGAGTCTTACAAGCACACCTGACAAATTACAACACAAAACTCATCAGGAAACCTGAGAAATCTCTAAAAATATATATAACTCCTTTCAGCTTCTGTGTGTGTGTTTACTAATAGTGGAGACAGAATGAAATATAAGAGATTTTACAAAGTGGAAAATTACTTAAGACAGACAAACTTCTTCTCCTCTCTTGCCAGGAAGAAATTTGCCTCTGGAGATTTCAGATCTAGTCATCAAACAACATCCTCATCCTTCTATCTTGTATAACCTTTCTCTGCCAAAAGAATAATACAACTCCTATTCACATCCTACTGTGGACATCTAGAGATAGGATCATCACAATAGCATTGTTTTGTTATCATAGAGACCAAGGCCTTTGAAGGTTAGATACTAGATAGGGGAACAAACTCTTCTGTTTTTTATCCATGACTGACAGACATTGCAGAATAATTCCCTTGTACCGTCATGTTAAAGTCCATTATTATGAACTCTTCATCCAGAATGCCTGTTTCAGCTATATTTATATAAGCTGTTGCTGTCAAAACAAAGATTACATCATTTTGCACCCATGTTTTACAAATTAGGTAGCCAGGACATCTGCAAAATGAAGGGTAAGCTCATTTTCTTTTGCAAAGGCTTTGATATCAACTGATAAAAACTGTACCTGTATGCAGTTGTCTTAGTGTACTGGCTAACAGCTCATCTTTGGACAACTTGTATGGATTTCTAAGTACATTTTTAAAAGCATTTGTTTTTACTGGCACCTATTAGGTTTAGGATAGCCTTTAAAGCTCATCCTTTCTTCACTAATCACTTCTTCCTAGGGAAAAAAAACCAAACCAACACAAGCCCCACAAACTTAATAGGAAATAGTTTTATATTTTTAGTATAATTAGCTAAAAATAGTTTTATGACACAGTTCAGACAATCTTATCCCACACACTGAAATAAGTACCACGGTTGATGAAATCTAAATGGGTGAAGAAAAGCTTTAAGGCTATATATTATTGTGTGGTTCTGTTTCTTAGAGCTACCAAGCTCTAAGAAATAGAACAATGGGAAATCGTATTACAGGTGTGCAAAACATGAACACAAAAACATGACCCAAAATAAATAAAAAGCAAAATAAAACTAAACAACACAATTTGAATTTGAAGACCTCAATGCAGAGCTCCTTTTAATAACTAGTATTTTGACAAATTTCCCTTGCAAATCTTGAAACACACTACAGTTTTAAAAAGATGTTTTATGTAAAAGATGTTTCATAGTCAGCATATTAAAAGATCCTTTCTGCAAAGTGTTTCTTATTTCAAAATCAACTTTTTCCCCACCTCCTTTCAAGAATCTCACTCCACAGATACTCAGCAGAACTCCTTTACATTGACCATTGGAAACGCTTGTTAATCTCCACACTTGCTCATACCAACCTGTTTTTAAACATTTGCTCAAGTCCTAGAGTATCTAGGAGCCTCCTTGTGTCTTTAAATGAGCCTAAGATGTCACTGGTGTGCTTTAATGACATACTAAGAGAGAAAACCGGCATTAAAATTCATATGGTCCAAAGAGATTTGAACTTTAGATTCTGTGAAAAGCAGGAAGATTTCCTTTTCTATTACACAGCTGAGGAATGGAGATGCAAGAATGAAGTGAGTTCCTGAAATCATACAGATGAACTTTGTAGAATGAGAAACTGAATATGAGCCATCACCTTCAAATCACTTTTGCTAATTACATCTCTGTTTCCTAAGTTGCTAAAGGAGGACTTGAGATATGCAGGGCACTTTCTTCCTTCAACTATATAAACATTATTATAATATTCAGAGGGAAAAGAATCAACATATTTTTAAATATAAAATCTTTGAAGTTTTGCTAAGTATCCAATAGTCATCTGAAATTTTCTTTTTGTCAGGTTACATTGAGGCAAAGAGTACAAACTACTGAGAAAATGAAAAGGGAATATTTCTGACATGGCACAAGAATGGACAAAATAGTATGTTTTTGGAAACCACAGCTGAAGTTTATTGGAGATCCACTTCCTTGAATGATTTCTGTAGTTCTCAAATTAAACTGGCCAATGCTAGCTATTTTGCTTTTTATACATATCTTTGAAAATGCAGTTTACACTGAGTGCCTTTGTATGATACCCACATTCATATCCACACAAAACATTGATCTGCTTTCTAAGCTTACAGACTCTGGACAAGTCAGGAGAAAAAGCTGTCCTGACTAGCAAAGCAGGAGCCCAGCCTTTTGTCCCAACATTAGACAGTGAGAGGTGGACACAGTGATAGCCAGACCCAAAGAACTGCACCCTTTTCAAATTAACTGCCTTCATTCAAATACTGTCAACTAAAAATCCATGTAGTGGTGGTAAAGCAACTATTCTGGTTTTAAAAATTCTGCATCAAAAGGTTTTTTTTATGGTTTAGACAGAGATTCCTGCCAAGCTTCATATTGGACTGGACAGTTGTGCCTTCACTTCCCCAAGTACACCTTCATATTTGACACTATCAACACAGTACACCAAAATGCTCATAGACAGCTGCACCACAACCACTGTCAGCTAAAGCTATTCCTTCTGGAGAAAAAAACCCCTCAATCTACAGCTGGACTAGACACAATCCTTCACCTGGACCAACAGAGTCTGTATTGTCACTGTGTACCACACACCAGAAAGAATTTACGTACCTGAGAGATGAAAAGCTTTCAGAATAATTTTATTGGACCTAGAATATTTTTGATGAAGTATTATATAGGAGAAGCAAAGACAGTAAACAGAGGGCACCACAGAAATATTTTGAGGATATGTCCTGCTCTGCTTGTATGTGGTCCCTTTATTTCTCAGTTTTCTTGTGCCCTAACCTGTCAACTTTCCAGAATCCAGATGGAAATCTACAGCAAAGAAGTTGTTCAGAGTTGAAGAGTCTGTATTACTAGGGATTAGAAAGGTGGCAGTTAAAATTATTAACTTCACACTTCTTTTGTATTTCTGCTATTAGAAAGAGCCTAAAACCCCTTTATTTTGTCCTCTCTACATGCACAGAAAAAACCTCTACAGTGTTTTCGCCAAAGATCTTGCAACATAAATACTGCAAAAGACAAGAAATGAGATACTACAAGAAAAAAATGAAAAAAAGATAGTGTGATATGAAGATTTCTAGGACTGTTGCAAACACATGTAGAAACAGAACAAGAATTTTAAGGAGGGGTTCTTCGGGAATAGCAAAAGCCTCCTGAGCTTCAAAAAAAGCATGGGGAAAAGTTTAAAAAGAAAGGCTGAAAAAATTAGCACACAAGAAATGAAAACTCAGGTTTAATGAGGCTATGAAGTAGTTCCTGTGATGAGAGTCAGTACAAATAATATGTGTAGATGATGAGACAGAAGAAAAGCCACTTGGAAGCAGTGAGATGCATTTGTACGGCATTAAGTATTCCTACCACTATTTTTTCTGGCCTACTATGGATACAGATAAGAACTGCAAACTTTTATGGATTTACATTTTACAGAAGATTGAGTATGTGAACTCATACAGTATATTATGTTATTTCCAGCTTAACTTTGCAAAAAAACCCTAAACTGGTTTATACTATGAATATTTATCACTATTTTACTTTACATAATATATACATAGGTTTATAGATAGGTTGGAATTTTTAATATTGAGTCAATTATATGGAATTTTATAGACTAGAATGCATATGATCTACTTGTGAAATATTTCCTAGAAAGCATTAGTGAATGTAAATTCATTTGAGATTTCTATCAGATATTCTGACTGCTGTCATTCTATTGGTATGTACATTTCAGTGGAGAAACAGATAAATTTGGAATTAAAAATATTATCAATAACTCTTTTTCCACTCTCAGTATATATTTCTTTTTGTTAACTTTATTCTTTGTCAATCAAGTAAAAACAATGACTCAAAATGAAGACATCTTGACATATGTATCTATTATTCCTTCTATAATGTAGTTCCATGGTTTTCATGGGAATTATGTATATGAAAGGACTGCATTCTTAGGCTGGATTAAAAGAAGACATTTAGAAATACATAACTCATCACACAACTTTGGAACCTAATATTTATAATGGCATTTGAGCCTGGAGCAATATAAACAAAACCACAAAATACAACTCCTGGAATCATACTATTGGTGGATTTTTCTTAACTTTTTTCACTAAGAAATTGAACTGAATTAAAACTATTTTCCTTGCTTTTTAATATATGATAAAATAAAGAAATGTGAATCAGATCACTCCGAAAGACTTGCAATACTCCTAAACCAGAGAAATCATCTGTCAGTAAGAGGACAGTAAAGGGTTACACTGCAAATATATCAACTACATGTCTGTGTAACCATGCAAAGGTCCTTAAAACTTCTCTTGGTAGCCCTATGTCTTTTTTAACAGATTATATTAACCCTGATCCTCGGGAAGCATAGCCAGGCATCTTTAACTCTTCAGATACATGATTTCCATTTTGACTTCAGAACTGTTGCTCTCCTCCCATGCCAGGAGAACTCAAGGATAGTATGAACTATCTTCCTCTGACCCCAGAAAGATACTGGGCCCTTCCTTTCTCAGAGATAAAAGTGAATGGGCCTCCACTTTACTCAAACAGACTGGGTAGACAGCAATTGGCTCTTCCCCAGATGCATAACTCAAATGTAAACTCAATGTAGACTTTCTAAATGTTTCTCTTTTTTTGTTTTTAATCTAAAATATACTGCTGCACAGTTAACCCTGGACTGCAATTTTTGATTGCTAGTAAACACCCTTGCCACTTTCATAAAAAAGTATTCTCACCTGCCTGTCATAGTGCCTCAAATTCAGATTGTCCAATCTGATGGGAAAAGTTCAGATTTTAACTTCTACCACCCAAGCTACTTTATAACACAGGCACTGGCTAAAATTTTGACTCTGCCATAGTGCTTCTACAGCTTGAAACAATCCTCTGAGGACTGAACGTTTCTTATATTCTTTTCAGCTTGATGGCTCACATCTGGACATCACTAATCAGGTCAGTCACAGGTACTTATCTTAAGAGATAAGGATATTGGAAACAATATCCATGAAGAATCCTGCTAGAAGCATAAATCCTTGAATTAAAAACCTATTCAAACACATGTTGCACCTTTTCAAATTGTACTAGACTGTATCCTGGGTTAACAGTGGTCTTTGTACGCACAATGTGTAAGTCATAGTGTTAGAATTTTCTTAAGGAAACTAGATTTTCTTAAGACGTGACAAACCACATTTCATTAAGTGAAAATATAGAACTTACATGGCATTTGAAATCATGTCTAAGTCCAGAACACTGCATTTCAAGAAAGTAGAAATAATGAGAGTCCAGGACACAGTAACAAGAATTAAAGTAATACGAGAAAAAGATTGGTGCTTTTTTCTATAAAGAAGAAAACAATAAACAGGAAGTGTTTAAAAGAACAACACAGTGAAAACATGACTAAGAATCTCAAATATGTAAAAGTCTGGTGCAAAGAAGAAAATAAAATTCCTATAATCACTAACTAACTAAAAAAAAGTTGATTTTTTTTAAGCAAATTAAGATCAAAAAGCACAAGAAAAATTCTAAAGGGAAGACTAGTGAAATTCTGGAATAGATAACTTACTTAGGTAAGTAATCATAACAAATCTTTAGGCAGACAGGCAAGTGCTCATTTAAAAAGACAACTTTTATTGATTCTGGCTTTGGAGGAAGAGTGAGGGGGCAGGTATTACGTCTTTTTGGAATATTTTTCAACTGTATGATTACATGCTGAAGGGACCAAAGAAATGCAGCTGTGTAGTGACCCACTTGCTGTGGGATCTTGACTTGGAAGGACAGAAGTCTTATTCTGGAAAGACTAAATCAAGTTCTTCACATATTCAAGTACTTGGATTCTGATACAATCTATGAATCACCCAGCTACATTGATCCAATCTGCAGCTTCTTTATTCAACAGTTTAATGAAAACTACTTTCGGGGTTGGACTATACACAACCAATGTCTGATCCAACCACAGGATATAGGACTTTACTTGCTGAGAGCAATTACTTAGTGTCATGTCCCATGGCCTGGAGGCCAGATAACAGTAGCAACAGCTGTTAATAACACTGAATTCCAGATGTAGACTCTGCTGAAAAATTTAAAGGAATGAGTTTTACAATATTTTGCTTTAAAAATCTAGATGTACTTCAAATTCTTAATCTCATATCTCTACTATACTATTAAGTTGGGATCTTTAGTATTTTGCTTGTTTGTTTTTAATTTAAGCCTAAAACTTTTTATTGGAAAATCAGCTTTAATAATTAGAATCATAATCCCATACAAAGGGCATAAGTCTGGAGTCTTTGGAGAGTTAATGCAAAGTAAGTAAAGAACCTTCTCTAGTCAGTTATTTTGTTTCCAGTAAAAATGTCTGATTAATGTGAGAACACAGGACAAATGTACATCTCCTAGTCTGACTAGCAACTAAGTATGGAAAATTATCATTTTCCAGCTTCATTTCAATATTCTTGCCTATTATTCTATAATAAATAGCATGTAGAAGCAGGGAAGTTACATAGCCACGCATATTCCCTACATTTAAATCACTTGATGTAACACCAGGAAAATGGTCCAAGGAAAAAAGAACAAACCTGCATCAGGGCTCATCTTTTGGATGGTGAGAACTAAACTACTAGAAAATAAAGTTTTCTAAAACTGTATAAAGACCATGACAGCTGACATAGGTACAACAGCAATATAGAGAGTATCAGGTGTTCTCAAAGTTTCTACACATAACAAAGTAGCTCCCATTCAAAACACCGTAATTTGACAAAGTTACGAACGTCAGTGCTTCAAATGCAATCCTTTAAAATACATCTCACTTATACGCGATTGCTCTCTGATAGTGTGTGCATTACTGCCCTTTTCACAACCGCTACAATGAGGCACCAAACGCAGCTCCGCCTCCACCCTCCGATCAGTAAAGTTGCCAAAAACACGGTCCCGGAGTGAAAGGAGCCCCCAGGTTGCCCCTTCGGGCTGTCCGCAGCGTACTCACCATGGCGGGCTAGTTTTGAAGACTTTCTTCCCCTCCCCCTGCACCTACGCACAATGAGGGAGAATGGAGAGCAGTTTCAGCATTAAATTTGAACTTCTCTGCTTTTGTTAGCATGAGTCACCACCTTAACATTATCTCAGCTGTAGACTTTTATCTGTGAATATCTAAGCCCTGTCTTGTGGAAAACTAATTACTGAGCCACTGAGAGGCTTCATAATGTCCTGCATTTAAGTCCTGAACATCATACATAATGCATAGGAAGCAGTCGCTGCACTCTGATTACAGAACACTGTCATTAAGAGAGCAAATTAAAGATGTGAATAATTCACTGGCTGAGCTTATTGTCAGTGCTGCATTGTGAAATTAGAATTTCTAATAAGTACTGCAATTTTTTTAACCCAATTAACACAGAGAACATCTTGAGTCTGATTAGTACAATAAAAATTATTACCTTATTCTTTTGCTTCACAACAGCCAAATTAAATACTGTACTTAATTATGCAGCATTCATCGCTTCTGTGCTAGAAATAATAATAATAAAAAATTCTCACTATCGCTTTAATAAGACTTCCAATATTTAGAGTGCAACTGAAAAATAGAGCATATGAATCTCCTGCACAATTTCTTATCGCAAAGTTACTGTCTTTTTTTTTTTTTTTACAGACTTTGAAAATAGGGTTTAATATCAGCAGCCGACCATGGTGTCACTGCTGAAGTCTTCTCTGGAAACAAAAAGGTATTTAAAAAAATCCCACAAAACGACCCTTCTGAACAAGCTCTGAATATATATTGTGAATTAACTTTCTCTGGGTTGATGTGAAGGCAGAAGAAAAAAGCATTACCACTTATTGCCTTGAAACTGAATACACAAATATACAGACATAGAAACATGTATACACACACACACATACACACACATATATATATATAGTTTGATTCAGAAAAGATGCTTAGGAAATATACTAGGAAAAAAAAGGAGCTAGATCAGCTCTCTTACCTCAGTTCCCTCTTGGCACGGGATAGATAACATCCTTTCATCCCAGAAAGGAGAAAAGTCCGATTCAACATCCAGCGTGTTGATTTTTCCCCACACGATGCCTGCTGCCATGTTAAATAAAGAAAATGATCACTGAGGATGCAGCTTTTGTCTCCAAATATTTGAATACTGCCTTTTAGTGACAAGGACCCCAGGAACCTTCACACATCTGGCAGCAGACACCACTGGCTGCAGCTGCTGCAATGAGATTTTTCCTCAACCTTATTTCATTTCCAGCTCCTTTTTCTTCCCCATCCTGAGGAAGTTTAATCACCAAGCATGGCTGGGGAAGAAAAAAAGAAGGAAAAAAAAAAAAAAGGAAAGGTGGAATTGCAATCACAAGCTTTCTTGGTTTTGTCCTAGAGACAGGGACTGCAGCAACCACCTTGCATCTTTGTCTAGTTATTTTAGCATGTGCGTGCAAGAAGGGATGAAAAAAAAGACTGAAAATTATTCAGGCATAATGCAATAGACATAGAGAGACAAAAAGACAAGGAGAGAAAGAGAGGGGAAGAGAAAGAGGGAGAGTGAGGGAGGGAGAGGAAACAGAAAGACTAAGAGAGGGAGAGGGGGCTGTCAGTGCAGATAAATCTGCATATGGAAATCAGGGTTATCCTGGGTACAGTTTTATTTAACCATGATGTACTGTTTTTTTAATTAGACAGGAATTTAAAGAAGGAAATGAGAGATTCTTACAGACACAGGAGCAAATGAAGTATTTTAAATCACAGCAAAGCTTTCAGAGCAAGCTGTAGCAGCAACAGCAAAACTTTTTATAGCAACTTTCTTACTAGAAGGAAGTTTCGTGCACTGCTGCTTTTTTGCACCCAAAATCCAGGCAAAACTGGAACAGCATTCATTTTGAAACTAAATCAAACCACGGCAATCCAAAATAATACAACACTTCTTTAAAAATACCCAGAACCCACTAGGCGCACAGCATATGCTTTAAGCCAAGTTATGCCAGACACAGGTTTTAGGACTTTTGCTCGGACCCCCATTCTGTGGTGATTGTCATACCCAATGGAGGTGCTTCAGCAAATGATAGGAATGATACCTAGCTTGAATTTCAAATGCACTAAACACCACTTCCCAAGGCTGACGAGAATTGCACATGTTTGGGGATACAAGCATTACCTGACAGACATAGGAAGGTTGGATCTGGGTGTGTAAGGCATCAGAAAAGACTTGCCCATCTCTGTGTGGGAGCATGGGGATGAGGGAACTGAGAAGGCTGAGGAGAAGAAGGGAAATGAGGTTTAGACGAAGTCTAGACAAGACACCAGAGAAAGGGTAGGGGGCAGCTGCGGTACAAGGGAACTTACAGGAAAGATGGGGCAAGACTATTTATAAGAGCATGTAGTGACAGAACAAGGGGGAATGGATTCAACTTGAAAGGGAGTAGGTTTAGATTACGTATTAGGAAAAAAATCTTTACTGTGAGGGTGGTGAGGCACTAGAATAGGTTGAACAGCGATGTTGTGGATTCCGCATCCCTGGAAGTGTCCTAGCCCAGGCTGGATGAGGCTCTGAACCCCTGGTGTAGTTGAAGGTGCCCCTGTCACCACAGGAGGGCTGAAGTAGATGATCTTTCAGGTCCCTTCAAAGCCATCCTATAATTCCATGATTCTGTCACCACAAGGGAGGCAGCTTAGCAGCAGTGGCAAGATGGTGGCGGTCATGCCAAAGGTGGCCAGAAACCACTGGTGGTGGCTGGCCCGCCAAGGCACGCCCGGCTAAGCAAGGACACCAGGTAGCCTGCCAGCACTGCCAGGCGCGGCGGGCGGTGCTTCGGCCTGGGGTGGGCGGGGCTGGAACGAGGAGGAGAACGGGGAGGAGAATGGGGAGGAGAACGGGAAGGGGGAGGGGAACGGAGAGAGGACGGGAACGAGGAAGGCAGCGGGCGGGAGCTGCCCCGGCGGGAGGAGGCGGAGCGGGAGGAGGAAGCGCGGCCGGGGGAGGAGCGGCCGGCGGCCAATGGGCGCCTCGGCGCCTGCGCAGTGCCCGCGTGACGGCGGCGCGCGGGCTGTACGGAAAGGGCCCGGGCGCGGAAGGGGAGCGGCGGCGCGGGCGGCGCGCAGGTACCGCCGCTGTCCCTCTGCCTCTGTCCCTCTGCCACTGGCCCGGCGGGGAAGCTCCTTAGGGGAGAGGGCGGCGGCGCGGGGCCGAGGCGTTACGCGTGGGGATCGTGTTCGTGGGCGCGCCCCGGCGGTTCTCTGGGCGGCCGCGGTGCTGCTCCCGCCGCTTTGCAGCTCCTGCCCGCGCATTGCAGCTGACTGGAAGGTTCTGCTGCTTGGCTGGCCAGGGAGGTTGAGGTGCTTAACGTCAGTAATTGCTTCCGCTGGGTCAGCGTTGTGTTAAACAGGTACGGATCTGATGGGAGTTATGGCCGGGAAGGGCTGCCCTGGTGTGTAACTATTCCCCCAGGGTTTTCCGTCGTATGGAGCGATTTTGATACTCCAAATTGAACAGGCTTTCCTTAGGAACTCTTGTGGTTGGGGACATTCCCTTCAGCTGCCTCGCCAGCTGTGCCACCACCCGTACATTGGGCCCTGCTGGGTGTTCCTGTAAACTGGAGCACTGAAGTCATTCTTTCCCTCCTTGCACGGCCGTCTGCTCCGCAGGAATGTGAATGGATGAGAGAAAAAGAGAGACTGTTTTCTTCTTTTGCTTTCCTTGAGCTTGTCTTTCAATCAAGCCTCTGTATTACCAACCTCCAGCCACGGTGTAAACTAGTTTCTGCAAGAACCATACCAAAATCTGCCAGCAAAGAAGTTGAAACCTTTAGTTCAGAGTTTTACTTATATTTGCATATTTTTATAGGACTCTGATACCTGTTGTCTTGTTCTGCTCTTTCAATGCGTTGCATAAAATATGAATACACTAATGTTAACTATACATTGAACTTCTTTTGGACATGATAATCCTTCTTTGATTGTGTTTCTCTTTTTCAGATTCCTGGGTAGATAGATTTTTTTTTTTTTTAAAAATGAGAACTTCCAACTGTGTCAGAATTGGCCATACAGTAATTTTCTAAGCTTTAAAACTTTAGCATTTCAGAGTTCCGTAATTATCATGTGGTATGTATTTACTGCTTCCTAGAAGGAGCTAAATAAGCCTTAAAGTTACAGACAGTTGGGAGCCTGTAATGCATTATGTATTTCCATAGCATAACTGGTGTGGTCATAAAGTGTGATAAAAGGTAGCTCTGTAATGCATTACTGCCTCCTATTATAACCTACTGCTAGTCTAACCTCATCACTAATACATTTAGACAGCTAAACCAGAAGAAAATGTACCTGTTTAATTTTTTTTCTTAAACTGCTGATGTGTCTTCTTGAACAGGTTGTATTCAAGGAGGGAG
The DNA here is from genome assembly GCA_013397895.1 of Origma solitaria. Taxonomy (NCBI): domain Eukaryota; kingdom Metazoa; phylum Chordata; class Aves; order Passeriformes; family Acanthizidae; genus Origma; species Origma solitaria. Next base: position 74,145 of record VZRL01001194.1, read on the forward strand.
ATGTGGTTGTACAAAGTGGCAAAATTGCATGACAGGGCATATGACCATGATTGTCTGTCTTGGTGGTGTCTCTCAGCTTTTAGTTCAGTGTTATAGTTGGTCAAATCTGTGTCCTCACTTGAGCTGAAGGATGATGTGGAGTTGTAACAATGAGAAACTTATTTGGAGAAATGCTATGAGTATTGTTGTATTTACCTATTTATTTTCTGGGTCAGGTGAAAACAATGGAGGATGACTTTGGGGCTTCCTCCACACCCCCCTTTCTCACTGAAAGCTTGGAGCTGGCGATGGAAGTGGAAAATGAGAACTCAAGGCCATCTTACTTTTGTTGTGTTTTTGACAACCAAAATGGAGGAAGAAGGTTTTCTGCAGAGTCTTATTTAGCAAGTGGGTCTCTTAAGAGGTATGAAATTTTTTTTAATTACAAACATGAAAACCTTCTAAGACATTCTTTCCACTCATGTTTGGTGCCTCTGAATGCTGACAGGTTTCCAAATCAGTTTTTTCTTCAGCTGTTCTGATCCTGAAATCAACTTGATGATACCAAAGTGGGAAGGGCTGTTGTGTTGATAAACAGCTTTGAACAGTGCTCTAGATGCAGTTCCTAGCTTTCTGAACTTATTTTTAAGGTACTGCCATGGATATTTACAAGCCTGTTAGGGTACTTCAAAACTGGCCTGTTGGGAAGCAGCATCCAAGATCACTTAAATTTCTGAGGAGGCTTCAGCACTACTTTTCCCAGTCCCATGCTCTCTTAAATGCTGGCCATTTTTCTCTCTTTTCCATTTGATAGGAACAAACCTGCTCTACCTGTCTGCCTCAGATTGCTGGGGCTCTCCTTTGTGACTTTAAGACCATCTTTCTCAAACCTTCACCCTTGCATGCATTCTGGATTTAAAGTTCTGAAGGCATATGCATAGCAAATAAGTATTTTCTGTGAGATTTTAGAACATTACTTTGGTTTAGTTGTTATCTGTCTTGTTGTCTGTCATTCATGCTTAGTCTTCTGTGGTGTTTGCTCGTCCTACAGGGGTTGTCTTGTTTTTCCTACAAAAGCCTAATCCTTCTGTCTGCCTGTCCTCCTGCCAGGCTTCATAATTTATGTTATTTCTTTTTTTTCCACAGTCTTTTCTGTAATGGCTTAAGGGGGATTCCCTTGCTCCTCCCCCATTCTCCACCTTATTTATCATGTATTTTAGTTGCATCAGAGCAAGTTCATTCAAATTTGTCCAGTAGATGATTGAAGGATCCTGTATCTGCATGAATATATCAGTAGTGAATTCCACATTGACGAAGAAGCATTTTACCTGGAATTATTTCTCCCATAAAAACTCACTCAGGAGCTTGAATGTAGACAGGTTTCCCAGTCACTATAGTTGTGATAACACCGTTCTTCTGCTGTGTATTTACCTTGTCTACCTGGATTGCGAAGTCCTAGAAAAACCTGCATGTGAGGGACTCATCTGTCTTAATTGCTTGGAACTGGAGTAGCTGGATTTAATTGCTAGACACTTCAAAACAGTCCGGTATTCAAGAAGTTACCAAGTGAACCAAAGGGTTATGAAACGAAAATGTCAATTATTCAGCAGATTCTCTTTTTGCTTCTGAGAACTAAGCTGGAAATAGTGCATAGTTCGAGCAGAATATGAATTTGGTGTGTGATGTAATGGTATATTTTTAACATTTTTAAAATAAAGTATTTTTTACATATTAGTGGATTGAGCTTCATTTGTGTGGAATTATTATATGAAAGGCAGTGGGAAAATTTTGAAATAATTTACTGCCATTATGAAGTTTGCTGTGTTTTTTTTTTTAAAGCATGTTAATGAATTTATTTGCACAGTTATAATGTTTTAACAATACAGGTGTCTGATTTTCTCCACTTTGAGTAAAATGGTAACTCTGATGTTATTTAATTTTTCTTTAGCCAGAGCAAAGGTTAGTTATGGCCTAGTATTAGTTTAAGTTACAATGACAAAGTCATATTGTGATCCTTATCTGTTCATCTGCCTAAAAGTGTGCTTTTAGCAGTGTGCTCAGTATAAATGTTATAAAATGTATGTAAATGAACAAACATATGTTCTAGCATTACTTATTAGGTGTGTAGTGTGCATTGAGACATATTCCAAGCAGTGTGTTATCTTATATAGCAGCTTCTTTTCAAAGTACAGTCTGTATGTTTTGTCTCAGCCCCTTTGTAAGTATGAAGATACTTCAAGGTGGTAGCTTGTTAATTTTTGGTTCCAAAAAATATTGTGACCTTTGACTATATCCTGTTCTTGTGCATTTGAAGCTAGGAGTTGTCATGTTACTATAGATCATATTGCTCTAAAAGGTGCAACTGTCTTTGAGACATCAGTTGTATACATATTGCTGTTATATTCAGAAAGTATTGGTGGTACATAAGCCAGTTGAAGATATTGTATTCCACAGGTTTATTACTCGAAAATGTATGAATATTGTTGGCTCTATTTTGCAGGGTTTTGCTGAGACTAGATCCTTCTCCAAATGACTATGAAGAAAATACAGTGGAATTGTTTGGCTTTCAGTGGGTTACTGAAATGGCATTAGCTGAATCCTGTGGATTTCTCTTTGGATTACTTAGGTATGATAACGTTGTATTTTATAATTAATCCACATCTTTAATTATACCTACTGTAAGGGTGTAACAAACTTCTCACATTTTTAATAATAGCCTCATAAAAGACTTTGGGCTGTGTAAGCATCTAAAAAAGATTAATGCTGTCTGTTTAATGCTCCAGTAAGTGATGGATAAGACACAGAAGGAATTGAAGGAAGAAGTACATTGTGTCACAGATTTTTAATATTATGTGACTTAATAATAAGTTTCTAAGTAGTGTGATGCATATCTGAGGCATCGCCAGATAAAAAAAAAAATAAGTATAGTTATTACAACAGAGTGTTGGGGTTAATTTAGAAGGCTCTAGCTTCAGAGTGTATGAATAGACTATGTAAGATTTCCTTGAGTGAGATTGTGCTGCCCGTATAATTGAAGATGTCTTTTGAAGATTTTTAGTCCTTTTCTGTTCATAAAGGAAAGTGGAGGTTAAAAATCAAATACTATAAATGCTGGATACAGTGCTTTCTTCAATTGTTTGGATTAGGATAGCTTCAGCAATCTCTTCAGATACAGTTACTCAGTGTTTGACTAATTCAATGTAGATGCTTAATCTGGTCAATGCAAATACACAGATCACTGATAATCCTCTTTACTGCTGATAATCCTCAGGATGTACAGCACATACAGAGAGTGGATGGGAGAGGAGCTTTTGTATGATTTCACAAATATATGTGATGTATTCCATCGTTCCTTTCATTGTAGTGAATTCTTCCATCCTTTTAGGGTATGACCAAGGGCATGATGTGCAACATGATTAATAGGGTCTGGCTTATTGAAACATGGTGACATAGATGAGTGGAAGTGTATTAAAACCAGTATTATTTAGCTTTGCTTGTTTGATGCAAGCTTTGACCTCACTGTGTTTTTTAAAAAACCCCAAAGTGATAAAGGGTAAGATAGGAGTATAATTAAGTTAAAAGTTTCAGCATTTAGTCTCATTTTTTTTAAACTGTTCATTAGTGTAAAATCACTGGGCAGTGACGCATGAATGTTGAATTAAATGGCTGTTTTTAAAAGTTTTTTTTCTGTAATGGAAACTGCTCTGTAACTGTAATAGAGATGAACATAAGGCATAATGTATTTTATTTTGGTTTTAAAATTATTCAAGTTGTACCTGCTTTAAAACCTACTGACCTGGTAGGAATAATGGATTTCAGCTAACTCTTGGCTGTTGGAAATTTGGTTGCTAAACTGTCTTTTGGTGTGACAAGTCCGTCTGCAAAGGGGGATGTCTCTGCAAAGATATTCAGTTCATTTGTTCAGTCATAAAATGGAACAGTTTCATTTATAGACCAGTTGACAACTGAAAGTAGAAAAACTCCTTTTTCCACTGTGGAAATTGAATGTGTTAAGTACAAGTTACAGTAGTTTTTGAGGATAGGGTAGCTGTAAATGGTTAAATTTATGAAATACCATTAATATCTATGTTTAAATACATGCTTACAGAAACCTAGTCTTTTTTAAGGTCTAAGATTATACTTAAAATTATAATTAAAATTATTTACAATTTTTTAATGTTGTAATAAATAATAATACTATACTGCATAACTGCAAGTTAAAATAGTAATTGCATAGTAAAAATTTTTACTTGCGGATTTGCATGTGATAGACGTGTGAGTTGAAGTGAAGGAGACTATGTAACCATTGAAATGGGTATATTAAGAAAATATATCTGTGATTAATAAACAGAAGTACCAATTTAACTGTCAGAGTCAAATGATTTAATGATTAACAGTCCTGAGGATCAATCTGAGGTGCAGATACAAAGTAAAATTATTTACTTAAATAATGGTATTTTTGTTGTGTTTCTTGTGCCCAGTTTGTGCTTTAATTTTATCAGTCGCCTGTATTCTGTCTTTTGTCAATTCACTGTGAGTCCTTTTTTTTCTGTGTGGCTTCTTTCTGGTACCTTCCTTCTCTAAACTCCAGTCTCAACAGCCCCGTTTCATGAAGTTCTCCTGCTTCTAACTTCTTTCCTTTTTACATGGTTGAAATACTTGAAAAATCCAGGCAGAAATTCAGCTTTGATTTCAAAACAAATGAAAAAACTCCACAACCCACTTAAATGATAGAAGGGTAGCTGACATGGCTTTATCCAAGGAAGTAAGAAAGAACTAAGGACAATAATTTTAGTGAGTGCTTGCACTTTAATATGCAAGTTACAACCTGGAGTTTTGTGCCTTTTACATGCTTCCTAATTTTCAGGGTTTTTTCATAAGAACATTTGATTTGTGTTAGATCCAAGTAGACTGGTTTAGAATCCTTTAGTAGTTATTGCTTTGACTGTATAAGAAATGAAGCAGGGAGCTCCCTCCTCAATTTATGTAGCATTTTCTTTCAGAAGTCTGTCTGACACAGTTGTGCTTTTCATATATTCAGTTTAGTACTGCTCTATCTCAGTGGAGGCTCTACTGGAAGACCACTTGCAAATAAGTTGTTACAGAATACGGCCAAGTATTTATCCATGTTACAGCTTTTTTAAATATTCATTTGCTGTGGCACTTAGCTTCTTTAAAAATGTTCTTTCCTCTCCAAAACTGAACTGAGCTTTAACTTTTCTAGAGACACCTCCTTTCACTCTACTGTATTTGTTGCTGTTTATGTTTTGTGCTGGAGTTAAGCAGCTGACCACCCTAAGCAGGAAGTGGGAAAAGCTGCTGATAGAATGTACTAATGTACATTGACATTAATTTAGTGGATTAATTTAGTGTGTACTGAGTGTATGCCATGATGGCTAACTTTTAGGTTTATTCTGTGGTCAAATATGAAGTCGAGTTATGCCTGTGGAAAGATCACTTGCAGGCAATGGCTTTTGGGGGGTTTTGTCTGTATTGTTTTTTGCCTTCCCCAATATTTAGCCAATTGTAGTATTTTTTGTTAGTGTGTTTAATGTTTTAAAAACAAGCAAAAATTCTATTCAATGTCATCCCTTCATACTTGGATATGTCCATTGCCTTCCACTAAAACTCCTTTCTAAGTTACACTTCCGTAAGCTTTTTCAAGAAACACCTCTTGCCTTTCTCTGTTATATTTAGACCTTACTAAAGTGGAGTTAAACAACTTTTACCTATATAAAAACCTATATAAATCTTTGTATTCCTTTAATTAGGCAACAGATATACAGACTGGAAAACCTAGTAGAAATGAGTTCATCAGATTTTGGTAAGTTTTACAAATTTAATTTGACATTGCAATAGGCATTTGACTACCTTTTCAATAAAGAAGTAAATTCTCACAGGTCGCACTTGTGCTTTGACTCTTGACCAACGGCTTTTGTACTGTGCCTCAGAGCAGCATATAACCAGCATAAAACTGCAGTAAGGGTAGAAATATAAGCAACAAATGAGGTAAGATAGTATGGAAACAGATAGTGGAAATGCTGGGAGTCAGTTTGGAACCAGATTTGCCTGTATGGTAGATGCACAGGGCAATCCTTACTGACCTGAGTGGGGCATTTTGCATTAATATGACTTACTCCCCTAGAGTAGAATTTGGCAAAACTACTAACTTGTTTAATTAAAAATGGAAAATTGCATCAAAAATCCCAAAAACTATTTTAGCTACAAAGGTAGTGGCTTGGGATTTTTTTCAGTGTTCCCTTGGCTTACGTTTAAACGAGTTAGTTATATTTGCTTAGTTTAGAGTTATTTACAAACTTAATTTATCTTTGCAGTGGGATCAATAAAATGGGATCACTACAAAATACTTTGTTTCAATTAAATACTGAGGCATGAGAAGCAGCATGTTTCTGAAGGATTATTGCAGCCTTGGGCTTATTGTAAGTTTGAAGGCTGAATTACTTAGCAAGTTGAGAAGTTCAGTAATTACTCAGGAATAAACTGTCTATAGTGTCTTCTCATTACAGATAAAGTGCTAGTTTTCTATGAGTGAATATTTTTACACATCATTATTATTTTGTTTTGATATTATCATGGTCTGCATTTAAATCATTGATGTGAATTTATCATCAAGCTTCCTTCATATGCTGTTGATGATAGTATCTTAAAAATATAAATTTTTTTACATAAATGGAAATAGCCTGTTTTAAATTACATTTGAACCTTTATATTGTTGCTGGATACCTAGAGACTGTTCTGTAGTTCTTTTTTCATTTAAACGCCTGCTTGGTTGTCTTCTCTGCTTTGTATCCTGTTCTTCCACTTGTCAAGTAAGCTAGTAAAATGAAGAACTTGAATTTTGTGCTTTGCACCAGGCCTTCTTTCTGAATCAGAGCAAGTCACTGATTCAGCTGTGTCTCAGTTCCTGCTTTATAGGAACGGGCTACTGGTAGAAGGGTGTCATGAGAATTGAAGTATTTGAAATGGTTAGGCAGGGTGATGTTAGGTATTATTGATGTCTTAAAACACCAGATGAGAGTTTTGGCTCAGTAAATCTTTGTTATGCTGTGTGTTTATATAGATATCAATATTGTACATTTAATTTAATTTTCTATCAGTCTTGATGAGCTTTGGAGACTTCATACTGAGAACTGTATAATGTAGAAGCAGTGTAATATCTTTCCTTGTGCTCTGCGTGGTTTTGTTTGGTTTTTGGGGTTTGTTTGATTTTTTTTTTTTTTTTTTTTTTTTTTTTTAAATGCCTTGTCTTTTTTTAACACTAACTGTTCCAGTTTTGTTCCATTTATTTCATTGCTCAATGATTTATGATAGTATCTGAAAGATTTTGTAGTGAAATACTATAATATAAAATTTTGCTTAAACAGAACTGAGAATTTAGGATACGGTATTTGTTATTGCTACAAATCAGCAGTAGTGTCTATAAATAATTATTTTAGAACAGAGTGAATTGATCCTCTTAAACCTATGGTTCATTACCATGGCAGATGCTATGGCTTCTGGTGTGGTGCAGGTGGGCTGTACACTGTGTATTTTGGTACGTGCACCAGTTGATTTGCTTTGACCACTGAGTGTTGTTGGTCAAACGATGTTGAGATAGGCTTGTATGCACAAAGCTTTATTTGCGGGGTCTGCAACAAGTGGTATATGTGAACTTCCAGGTTAACTGGGGGAGATGGGGGAAACAAAAGGGAGTGCCAGAGCAAGATAAAAAAAGGGAAGACTCCTCAGTGGTCAGCTGGGGAGAGAAGCAAAGACAACTGTCTTTCCCTGGTTGTGCAGTCCAGTGTAGTAGTTGACCAAGAGTTTTTGCCAACACTTCTCCTCTAGCACTTTCATTTCACCCTGCTCAAACTCCTCATTTGATGATTGCATTTAGGATGCTCAATAATCAGCACATGCGTGATCAGGTACTTGTTTTGCAGGCTGACTGGCTGCTTTTGTGTATATATGGTATTGGGCAGTAGTTATTTGGTATTTAAATAACTATATTTGCTTTGTTATGCACTAAATTAATCTTTCTTTAATATAAGCTGAAAGCTACAAGGCAAGGTGTAGGAATAAATAAGGAGGGCTTTTCACACAGTGGCAATAACTGCCGTAATGAGGGTGTTGGAGCTTGTAGATGTTAGATGAGGATTGTAACATCATAAGAACAGCTTCAGAGAACAAAGGAAAGGCTACATATAGCCAGGATAACTGGCTAAAAGGAGACAAAGCTGCAAGTGAAAGGCAGGATTGTGAATGGGTGGCTCTTAGCATTATACAGCTGAATGTTCTGTGCAACAATGTGATGCTTCCAAGAAATGCTTCCAACTTACAATGCATATTTACAAATAAGTCCACCTGTTTAAGCCCATCAAGAGACAAGTGTGCTGATTAATAGTTTTTCCTGTGTCTTTACTGGAGGTGTCTTGGCAGCAGTCAGGAAGCAGGGCCATAGGGCTGAATGATTTCTTCTAGCACTGAGTGCTTGTCTCTCACTTTTCCCAAGGACCTTTTCTATCTATATCTGGATATGTGCCTGAGATGATAAGATAAAGAATGGATTCTTCTGGCAAGATGACATTTAGAAGTGGGTGTTTACCATCAGTCACCTCCTAACTTGTCCTCAGAGGGTGTCTTTCCAGTGGTCTGGTTTAATTACTGCTGCGAGTGCAAATGTTAAGCTAGCCATGGTGTGGTCACATCTTTTTTAAGCTATTGATCTCTTTTGCTTCAGGTCAAGCTGCGCACTTGCACTCTGAAGCAGAGAGCATCAGGCATCAATGTCTTAAGTTTTTGCACTATGTGAAAGTTTTCGTCTTCAGGTGAGATTTACACACATTTTTCTAACTTGAGTACCAAGCTTTGTGTAGCTGCTTCTTACCTGTTTTCTGGTTGTGCATTTTTCTGTATATTCAGGTATCTGGAACCCCCTAAGATGGAAAATGATGGAATGTTGCATCCTTATGAAGAACTAGAAGCTCAGTTACCATCAGTGTTGGTGGAAGAGCTTCATGCTTTGACCGTGCACCTTGGTCACCTTTGTGAACTTCCTAGTAATGTTCTGGCAGCATTTACTATTCAAAATCAGGCAAAGGTTGATGTCTTTTTATAATTTTAATTTTTTTATGTGGTATTATGTATTCAACTTGATACATTTTGGCTTAATATAAGTTAATCTTTTTGGTTTGTCGTGGTTTTGATTTTTTGTTTTGTTTGTTGTTTTCTTACTTTTTTATGTGTCGTCCTGTACTGGGCATACACAACTAATGAGATCTGGATTTTCTGTTATTTTTGTTTATCTATTTATTTTTGTTCTATAGGTTTAGAATTCTTCTTATACTATACAAATGATAATACCAATTACCAAAGGTAGATAAGTAGGCTTGCATTAGCATAGCTTGTTTAAAAAATTCCTTGGTGTTTGTCTCTAGCAGTGTTTAAAATTTCTGAGCTTCCTGGTAGTAGGGGCATTTCTTTAAAAAGACATTCTGAAGCCTGACTCAGAGTGGGAAAGGATCTTGTATACAAAGAGAAGTACAGATGTGAAAGGAGGCATGGCAGCGTTAAGCACTAGTGAGGTATATACTGTTAGGATTTGTGCATACATATCATAGCTAATGCTTTCAAATCTTTTATAAAGAAAAGGAAGGAATTTCAGTCTTATGTTGTATAAACTAGTATCTGGAGAGGAATGATCCACTGAGAAGCAGCATTTTGAATCTTTGTTTAGCTTGTCAGTAGTGCCGCTGTTGAGCTGGTGAAAGAAACAGTAATTTCAAGTAAATTTTAAGGAAGACAATACTAAAACTTCGGAATTATTTTAAGAGTTTACTTTAGCAGTTTGTGTACTGCCTAGTACTTTTCTGTAAAGAAAAGGTTAACTAAGGGTGTTATAATTTGTCAAGCTTGAATCAATACTTCATAAATAGCCTCTTACAGACAGAATTGTAATGAAAATTTTTTGGTTTTCTTTTTTTTCCTTGAACTGAATCATGTGTTTGTATGTTACATTGTATTTGATCATACATATCTATAATGTTCATTGCAGGCCATCTTAGAATCATTAAGAACCGTGGAACCATTTAAGTTGGGAAAGTCAAGTCCAACCATTACTCTAGCACCTCCATGTTCTCCAAATGCCACATCCCCATGTTTATGAACACTTCCAGGCTAGTGATTCCACTGCTTACCTGGGCAGCTTGTTCCAGAGCCTGACCACCTTGTCTTAATACATTATCCAAAATTCACTAAAGAAATGTTAAATATAAGTAAATGTATTTCTAATCACAGGTCTTTCCTCCATCATGGCACTTACTACATCTCCACTTGGATATTAACTGGCTAATATTAGAAATTCTTCATGTACTAGGTGAAAAACTGATGAGTAAGTATGCAGACCTTTTTCTTGAACTTATTCTTTATATATGACTTGCCTAGTTTTCCCATCTTGATTTTTCCAGAATCAAAACTATCTTTGGTAGTTTTTAAGCATAGCTGTATTGAATGGGGTAAACTCAGATATGGTAAAAGTAGGTTCTTTGTGAATCATTATGTGGCTTGAATTAAATAAAATTAGGAATTTGTTCTGTCAAAACTTGATCAAAATCACAAAGTTCATACTCAACTGGTGCAATATACTAAATATTAAACAATGCACTTTTTGACATCACAAATAAAAATGCATTTGCAGATATCCAGAATGCATAACCATGAATGGCAGTTTGAGGAAAACAGTATAGAGAAAGTGTCCACGGATGGACCAGAACAAGGATTCTTGGGGGAGAGAATTTGTGTTGTTAACTGTGTGCAACACTAAGAAAATATTGTGCAAAAGAAGAAGCCTCAATCAGAGGAGCTTATAAAAGTACAGCAAGAAAAGGGCAAGGCAATATCTTTTAAAATTTTTTATAAGGCTTTAAAAGGGCAAAAAGTAAGTTGATAAGAGTAAGCTGTTCATGGAAGCTAGATTAAAAAGGTCATAGAATGCAACTGAAAAACTCAATTTCAGAGTAGTTCAGTTTACTGAAGAACTGTTAAAATACAGAAGAGAACTTCATTTGCTTTGTGAGGCTTATATCTATTTTCCATGTCCATTCTACCAAAATAAATCACAAAAATGTATTTTCTTCTATAATCAGTGTATCACTGCAACCATACCTTCCCTCATCCCACCCTCATTTATATATTATCCATATACGTTCCATATAGGAATTGCAACAGTTGAAGTAAAGCTGAGGTATAGAAAGAATGCACTATATGCTTAGCCCTTGTAACTGGTACTAAATCTGAACTCTTGGATTATCTTTTACCTGCTGCAAGTGCTGTCACAATACAACTTTGCTCACCTTAACACATTTTCTTTGTTTCCGCATGTCTGCATTACTGGATAGCGTGTGGGTTGGCTTTTTGTTCTATAATTCTAAGTTTCTTTTATGATCAGTTGTGGGATAGCCTGTTTTCCTTTTTTAGAGCTTTTTGGAGAAAGGATAATGGAACTGTTGGAGGCAGTTTATTTTCCAGAATTCAATATTTATTTCTAGATAATGTTCTGAGTAATAATGCAGTAATCTATCTTTGTAAGAGAAAGCTCGTGATTCTTAACAACAAAATTTACTAGTCAAGACAGTAATATCTCTACATATATTATCTTGTCTTGTATTCTTAGGTGCCTTTTAGAATTTCTTAGATTTTTATCTCGTTCTGTAAAGTGTTCCAAGTGGAAACTTCACACTTCTGAGACCAATGGCAGGATAGTGGGTTCAAGGCTTTACCTTGCATTTCTAGGAATATAATACAGGCTCACTCTATGTATCGTCTGTTCCACTGATGTCAAGGGAGTTGTACTGTTGAAAAGCTTGTGGGATAAGATCTTACAGCCTCTTAACTTTACCATTTTATCTGTTAATGCCTACAAATGCTCATGTTGGAACATGATCATGCCAGCTTTTTACATCAACACATCCAAAGAAAAGTGTTAGACCTCTCCAGAATTGTTTGTCATCAACTTGCATATCTGCAAAACATGTCATGATTCCAGAACATGCGCACTGGCATGTGACAAAGAGGAACTTGCAGATAAATAAATCTTTATTCCTCTGCAAAATCTGTGCCAATAAAAGGCTGCAAAGTGCCAAGCTTTTTTACTGTCAGCCTGAATAATACCAGATTTCAGTGCAATGATGAAGGGATTAGCTTGAATTTAGGATGAGCTTTCTCACATGAATTTATAAATTAAAATTAGATACAGGTCAATAAACCCATTCTAAAATATATATGTATTAGAAAAGAAATCCTGTCTATTTTATATTCCAACAGCCAAACCTGGAACTAAACAGTTCTTCTTCTCTTTTGTGTTTTAGGACAAGTTGTATATGCTAACCATTTCATAAATCTAACTGGAGAGAATCTAACCAGTATCAGTTTATTTGAAAAACACTGTGAAAATCTCATATGTGATTTAATAAGCTTGGCCATCAACAAGTATACAAAGGTAACTCTTTTTCTTTATGTAGATCATGGCAGTTAGATGCTTGTATGGGGAACCATATGAATTGGGTATTGCATAGGTGCAATTGGTAGTGCATAGATGACTTCTTACTGCTTAATTTTAAATGTTACGTATGGCTTTGTATCTCCATGTTTTAAAGAGTGTTATTTGTTAGGAGCTCAAATTGTGTTATATTTATTCATGACCATCTGGCAGTTGAATGAGAGAGTAATACTGAAATGCACTGTGTACAGAGCAGAAGTGAGTGCCACATTTCCTAAGTTCAGTGTTCCAGGTTTAATGCCAAACATGGCACAGTCAAAAAGGTTTAGATAGATGCAAAAAAAAAAAAAAGTCTTTTCAAACTGTCTCAACAGGAATAAAAAGAGAATAGCACTAATCCTGGCAGTAAGCTAACTGGACACTTAAACAATGTCATATTACAGTTTATTGTTGCAGTGTGCCTATTTCCAGCACCTCATCTTTCTGTTACCGCACTTCTGCGTTTGTCATGGGAAAACTTGTCCATCTCTTTTTCTTTTTCTTTTTCTTTCCTTCTATGTCTGCAGTATTTTTCTCACTTGTTTTGAGCACTCCAAAGCTAGGAAGTCATAATAACTCTATATAGCAGCCAGTAAAAGAGCTGCGTAATCATCTTTGTGTCATTGTGAAACCTGCTTGAGATGGACATGTGTGATCCATGAATGCAGGACTTAATTCTCTGAATAAGTAGCAGTGGCCACTGTGTAATTTATGTTTTCCTAGTACAAAAACATGAGAAATAGAGTCCCTCTTCTTTCATATCGCTTTTGAGGTTGGGGGGGAATGGGTGTACTAGCATTTGATAACTGTTCTTTTAAAATATCTTCCTGTAGAGAACTGTTAGCTTTTAAAATCACTTTTGTTCTATTAAATTATCAGATAATACTGCAGGCTTCTCCCCTGACAAAAGGCAAATAGATGATAATAATTCTTCTTTTATAAAAGAAAATTCAAATAGTATCTGTTGAGCATTGTGCTTGATGGTAGTCTTGGAAATGTCAGGTGATAAAATGACGGATTCGACATATTTTCACAGAGCCACATTACAATGAGAGAAGATTGGTTTGCCTCTGCTTTTTCTTAAGCTCTCTCTAAGCGTGGGCCACACTGCTTGAATTAGTTCTATTTGAGATCAATTTCTGTAGTGAAGCTTGCACTTGAGCTGGTGACTCTTATAGTATGCAATCATTGCTGTCATCCCACAATGGAAATAGCATCCCTCAAAATTGTTGGAAACACAGCTAATACCTCTAGTAGATGACACTATCAACTCATCACTAAAACATGTCCTGGGGTTTTTGGCTGAGAATATTCATGAGTGCAGCTTTTAGCTTTAGTGGATATCCTTGGAAAGGAGGACATAAACTCAAGTCTTCCCAGACTCGTTCAGATTGGCTTCTTGGCCAGCTCTGATCTCAAGATGCTTGACTTGGATCATGTGCTGAGCCCAGTGTGCTCTGAGACACATTTGGCAGAGAAATATTATCTGTGGCTATCTGCCCTCTTCAGCAGCCACACCTCTGACACCAGAGCTCTGTTGTCCTAACAGCACCGCAATTTGGAGTTTTAAACATTCTTACCAAGATACTGAACTGAGGATGTTTTGAGAAGAAATACAGAGTATCTCTGAAGAAAACAGTATCTTTCCTGTCCATAGTCTAACCAATAGCGGAATGGTGTCTTGCTTTGATACTATTACCCAGACTCTATCCTGAATGGATACTGCACATTTCCTGCCCAAGAGATCCTGCAATCTTGTAGAATAGCGCAGTAACAGATGCAAACAGTAGATGAAGAAACCTTGCTGCAACGACTGGTAGTCCATGTCGAAAGCATAAACTCATTTGTAAGATAGTTTCTATGCCTAATATTCTATAAAAACCTCCAGTGTTACAGTGCATCTATAATGAGTGGACTGCTCATTTCCAATGGATCTGTTTTGCTCTTTGGTGGTGAGTCATAACCAGAGTTACTTCTGAGGCACTTCAGTTTTGGAAAGTTAGTACTTAAGTAATGAATTTTTCAAGGGACTTTAGTGGTCATAGTGTTTATTTTCAATATTTACATAAAATTAGTTCATGTTATTGAGACATTACTGTAACTGATCTTGAACTAAAGGTATAGGGAGGGACAAAGGCACATGAAATACTATGAATATATGTGGAAAGTGAATAAAGAATTATTTAGAATAGGTCAGGTCTACCATGACAATTTCAAAGGATAAACAGGATTCTTGAGAGAGAGAGAAAAGACAAATTGTGTCACATTTATATATACACGTAAGTTCATATTTATAATGAATCTTCCAGTATTTAAACCTGATTTGGAGCTGTATGAAACTGTAGTTGTAAACATATTATTCTAAAGTTGGGTGATAAATAAGAAGTTTGCATCCTAATAAAGTATTATACAGATTTGAAACTATTGGTTGTATACTTGTTCTAATTGTGAAAGTGTGGGGTTTTAGTCATTCACTCCTGCTTCCATAATGTCTCACATAGCTACTGTCACTGCATATTTTGATATAATTTTTTGTTTACACTCTTAGGTTTCCAAATTCAGAAGTTATTTTAAGTGCCAGTGTGATTTGAGAATAGTTGTGCATGAATGGATCAGACAAAACATGAGGATATAGAAATTCAGGATCCATCTCATAGATGTAGATGTCTAGGAGTTAGTTGGCTAAACTAGTCACCCGAGGTACTTTTTATTGTCATGGAAGGGTAACAACAGTTCTTTCTTCTGCAGTGAGTGAGATTAATTAATCTCTCTAGGTACCTATTCCCCTCTGTTTGCTTTAGAGACGTGTAGGTTGATTATTCAAACATTGTTTAGGGATAAAACGAGTATGACCTGCTTTGTCTTCTCTCTTTTCTTTCTACATTTCTGGCACTGTGTTCTTGCTGAAGGTAAAAGGTTCTGAATTATGCTATTTAAGCAAATCTTTTCTCACAATTTTGTCACCTCTGAATACAGTTCAGTGGATTCATGTGTCTTAGGATAGAGTAAGTAAAATTTTGTCTCTAGTATGATTATTTCAAATACCATGCTGGTAGATCTTAAAAACATTAAAGCATACAGAGATTTTTTTAATGTATTTAGCACTTCCTTTTGTTGTTCTGCTTTTTTTTTTTTTTCACAATTCAGGGAATGTAAAATTGAAAGATGAATCACAAGAAGACTATTTTACATTTGAAATGCATCAGTCTGAGTGAATTTTGTTAAATATGGAATAGTAATCAAATAACGTACATGACTTGAAATATGCTGTTTTCTGCATATTAAAAGAATGCCTTGCAGTAAATTTACCGAAAAGCAGATTTTGTGAAATGATGTGGGAACATTAACATCCTCATGCCAACAACAACATATTCTACCAGCATTATACCTAGTCATTAAGGATTTTTCAGTTAAAAATAACAATAATAGCTATTAAATCATTTTAAATACTTTTCTTCCCAAGAACAGCAAGAAAATCTAATCAATCATTTTCTTTTCCCCATTGTCAGACAATGAATCAGTATTTATTGTAATTTCTTTTCATTTAGGGAACAGAATGCCATTATTTGATTAAATAATGTTTGGGAGTGGATCAGAAGAAACCGAGAAACAGTACAACCTGTAACTTATGTAGAATTAGGAAAGAGTCTATGTTGTATGAAAGAGATATTATGGAAGTTAGTGAAATAATGTACCTTTGAGTGTGTAATTGTAACTCTACTATTTACCTGAAAAAAAAATCCTCAGACCAAACAGCCAAGGCAAGAGGAAATATTGGTATATAAAATACAATTTCAAAAATAACACTTCTGTGAATAATTTCATTCTATGTTCTCTTTCAGGTGCGACCTTCTGAGGCTCTTACTAGTAGCCCTTATCCCTGTACCTGCATTAAAGAACTATGGGTTCTACTTATTCAGCTGCTGGACCACAGAAATAAAGGGTCTTATATAGAGGTAATGGAAGAATACTGTTGCATACGCAGCATAGTCACCAGATGTTCCCTCCCATGAATGCACAGATCTGATGATAGAACTGAACCTCATATTTGCTGGAGAACTGCGTGCTAACTGTGATGCTTTGGGCCATTGTCCTGAATGTGCATGAAGTCCTGACTCTTGGTTTGCAGTGTCCTGTTGGGTTTTGACCTAGGGCATTGAAAGGAGTGGTCCTAGTGCTGAAGAAAGCAAGGCAAAGGAATAGACTGTGAAAGTTCCATTCCTTATAGGGAAGAACAAAACACAAAAAGCCATGCTTACTTACTTTTTAAAACAATTATTTTTGGTTTCTGTGATATGTCATGCAATGATTAATCTCCAGGCATTAGAAACACGGATGCTGTCAGAGCAATGATACAACTAGCCTGTGTTTGTCTTTGTTACCCATCTGTACAAGAACAAACGGGGTTTGGTTTTGAATCTTGTAGTTCCTGACTTCTCTAGATGCCCCCTTATACTTCTATTGAAATAACAAATCAGCAAATCATTACCTGTTCTCCTTCGTTATACCAATGCAACCTCATACGCCTCTTCAGTTTGTTCTGTTTTTTTCTTATGTATCCTACCTTCTGCCTTTTCTAGGCTGAAGAGTCTTACTTCTTACAGTAATTCTTTTTTTCAGGTGCCATTTTTTTACCTGTGGTCATCTTTGTCACTCTTCCCTGAACTGTTTTCCATATTATTATATCCTTTTGGAATAACTGAGTGCCAGGATTGCATGCAGTATTCTAAGTATGGGTTAGGAGGCCAGATGATTATATACATTGCATAATGATGTTTTCTATTTTGTTCCTTTGCTAATACTTTTGAGCATTTTAACTTTTCTTTCTCTGACTACTGGTTGAAATTGAACTGATGTTTCTCTGCATGAATACTAAGAGGTGTCAAAATCCTTTGAAAGTTTTCTGAAATAATCTTTGTAAGAACCAAAGTGGCCATCTGTGCCATGACTACAATTCACTTAGTCCAGAATGAAGTACTTCACAGCAGAGGGTTTGCACTGATGGCTGTTTACTTGTTAATGACAACAGATGTAAAGGTGGACAGCACAAGTGAAACTGCATTACTGCTAAGCATTTGCACTGGCAATACTACTTTGCTGCTATGTTAGGATCAGGACCCAGCTAAGGTGGGTAAAATACACATGCAAAGAAGTCCCAGGGAGCTTCCATAAAACTGGGAAAGGTAGGCACAGGTTGGAAGAAGTAGTAATATTGTGATATAGCAAGGGTCTGAGTCAAACAGAATTAGTCAATTTGTTGTTGCTGGAACAGACTGTGACAAACAAGGGAATTGGAACCTCAGTTTGCTATCTTTCAGATTGATTCTCCATCATCTACTGTATTCCTCTTGGTTAGGTTGGTCTGGCACTAGAGGTTTTTTGAAAATATGTTATAAAAAGTCTTCATTACAGAGGTCTAACTGCTTTTGTGAGTGTTGGGGCACCATCCTGCCTGCATGTCTTTAATCCACCAGCTTGTAATTTTGCCTGTGAAGTGCTGCACTGTATTCTTCCCGGTGACCCAATCTTCTCCTTTCACATTGCTTTCTACTGACATTTGAGAGAGGACTTTCTAAGGTAGCCCTGAGTTATCTGTGGTAATACTGACCACTGCTTTTTGTTATTTTCTTTAAATGACTCATCTTGCTTGTTCTCTGTAAAAGCAAATTAATCAATAGGACAGTGTTGTAGAGAAAATTGTTAACATAGGTTTTGTTATTGAATGCAGTTCAAATTAGCTTTTGCATTTTCTACAGTGTTTCTGGAGCTTGGTCAACAAAGCCCTAAAGAATGTCTTTGAACGGCCAAGTACTTCTGAAAGTGTGTCTGGATTTGAAACAGTTCAATGTAAAGATCCATTGAGTTTTAGCTGGTGGATTATGAGTCATCTGGCACCACTCTACCTGTTTGACCGTAATGGAAATCTAGATGAAAAGGTGGGTATGCCTTTTTCTAAATACCTAAGAGTTATTATAATTGATTTTGATTTCTTTGGTTATTTTTGTTGACAGAAAATAATTCTTTTTGTAGTGCAGGAATTTTCATACTCCTTAAAATAACTCCTTTTTAGGTTGGAAGTTTTAAGACGTGCTTTGTACAAGTCAGTAGATGTTCTAGGAGTCCCGGACATACTCATGTTATGTACCAGATATTCAGTAGAATATTGTATGAAGGAAACTTGAAATATCCCAACTAGTTAGTAGCACATATACTTAATGATGTAGCATATGTTTTAAGACTGTCTGCCTGCAGCATAAATGCTTCACTGGGTTTGTTGTTTTAGGAACTGAACACATTAGTTTGTTCTGTATCAAGTATAAACCTCAAACATTGACCGTAATTATTAATGCCACTTTTTTTTTGTTGTTTTTTTAGCATGGTAGCTCTGCTTTGGGTAAATTTCAGTCTGCCTAAGTGCACTGCCTTTGCATCACAGCAATATCATGATAAGATGCATATATATTTGTGCGTACAGCTTAATTTTTATGTTGGTATGCTACCAATAGACACTGTCTAATGACTTGAATTCAGGTTTTGGTTTAGGAAACTTGCACTTGCTGAGGCAATTCATCCCTTTTGAGATTTGTGAAAGCTGACAATTTTTCTTAATTATCTATAGAGGCAGTTTATCAGAAACCAGTGAGATAGATGAAGACCCAGAGGGGGGCTTGGGGCGGTTTTGTTGTAGTGTGTATTGTTTGGGGTTTTTCTTCCCGACAGTGTTTTTTCCTCTCGGGAGAATCTGGTCATACCATCTTCTGTTATTTGTCCTATTCTTTTAACCTCTAATTGTTATTCTTTTTTTCTGTTTGTTTTGGTTTTGCCTTTTGTTTTTTTTTGGGGGGGGGTGTTGTTGATAGTCTGTTTGTTTCGTTGGTTTTGGGGTTTTGTTTCGTTGGTTTTGGGGGTTTTTTTAGTGTGGTGGCTTTTTTAACCTTTCAGCTGCATTGCTCATGTCTCCTAATTTCCAAGCATAAGCTGTGTATGGCATCTTCCACAAACGGGCTTAATTGCCCTTTATTGTGAATTGTCTTTTATCATTTGTAATTTAACAGTGTATATCAAAACTGGAAAGGCCATACCCTCTTTGTGTTAAAATCAGTACTGTGATTTCCATTCTGATTTAGGATGAAAGGTTAAAACCTGGAAGCGCATTTGTGAACTGCAGATCTGTAAAAAGGGAAGAATGATCACACTGGTTGAGCAATTTGTTTTGATAATTTAAAATCCCTCTCTTTGTCTTTAGATCTTTAAAAGCATTAGCATTTAGCTTCAAAAGCATTATATAAACAAAAAGTGAAAGAAAAATGTTGAAATTCTGTGAATGCTTACAATCCTAAGTAAAATTAGACTTTCCAATAAAATTAAGAATTACTTTGGTTTTCTAATCTGAAAATTTGTTAAAGTAAAGCTTAAAATGTAGCGAAGGTGTGGTAATTCAGTGCTTGAATACTTAGTTGAAAAATCTCGTGACTGTGTCTGGTCACTAGAGGACTTGACCTATGTGGGATGCTTATGCTGCTTCTGTTTCTCCTTGACAGATCCGTTAGGATCCCATGGCAGGCTGCTTCTTACCATGTGGCAAAGTGAAGCAACTTCTTTAACATTTGTAGTGTGTAAAGTTGCAGATGGGGTCTAATTGTTACACTGCAGGTTCTCTCAAGCTTCCCTTGTTTTTGCCCAGCTACTACATGGCGGGGAGAGGGACAGGGTCTGGAGCATATTATAGAAGGACCTTGGAAAACAGAATTACTACACGCCCTGCTTCTTAGAGGAACTTAGAAAATGAGAAAAGGTTATTTCCAGGTTGAATACAGAAATTGGTGTGAAGCCGACATTTTTACTGGGTTTCTTATATTTAATGCCCTAATCCAAATACAGTAATACTGATTACTTTGATCATTGGGGCTTTTTTCCTGTATCTCACACTGATAGATACTATGTATTTAGCCTCATGAGAGATTATTTTTTTGCCCCAGGCACTACATTATTTACATAAACGAAAAAGGATGTAGAATGGAAAAAAGGATTCCTGTTGTTCTTATTTTAAAGTAGAAATCTGAGACACAGTGATAGGAAGTGACTTCCCCAAGATTAAATAATACTTTTTCCTTAGAGCCCACCTGGGAGAAGAGAATTTCCAAGTCTCGATTTGTAAATCATGAGACCATCCTGTGCATGCTCCTCTTGATGTTTCCAGAAGTCTTTATGTTCAAACTGTTAGCTGTGCTTTGCATTTCAGAGTGTTACTCTGAGTTTGTCCAGGGATCCCTGCTCATTTACAAAAAAAATCTTGCCAGTAACATCACAGCCTTTTCACGACCAAAATAATACAATCTGTCATAGACAGTTGATGGTAGCCATCCCTTTAGGTCCTGTCACCCTCCATGAATTGCAGCCTCAAATACTTTTTGAACATTATAAGGTATAATAGTCTGATATGAATTTGTGAAGTCAGTGGAATTAGATGAGAACTTAGTGTAGTCCAGTTTTGTTGGTTAAACATCTGATGCAATGGCTTTGTGACACATGCTTTCTTTTAATTAACTGTGATCAGAGGTGGGAGGATGATGTGTCATAATGATGGTTATTCATGTGCTCTGTAGCAAAAATTGCCTCTAAGCCTATGTCATCTGTGGAAGATTTTCAATTTTTTAATGTGGTCTGCATGGCCTTAAGGTTGTTATGAAAGCTTTTAAAATTCTAAATAGGTTTCAGACTTGCTTCTTTTTATTTTTTCCCCTTTAGCTCATATAATGCAGTTTCAAATATGCAATGATTCGTATATATTGAATATATATTTCACATACATGAAACCACTTTTTTAAACTAGAAAATTTTGGACAGGTTTCTTAGAGACTCTGTTCTGAGGGATGTACAGTACATGCTTCTTTCCATATTCCTCTGTTCAGGTCCCTCTTCACTCTTCTGAAAAGCAGGATTTGTATATTTAAAACTGAAATGGGACTTGATGGGAAAATTTGCTACTTCTGAACATTGCAGGGGTCAATTTTAATATCCTGTGGGCCAAGGTAATATAGGCAAAATTACTTGGGGCTAAGAATTCTTGCCTTTGAATACAATAATCTGAAATGACTATGTGGTAAGATATGCAAACATGGACTTCCAGCTAAGAAGCCTAATATGGCTTTTCCAGGTACTCAGCTGTTAGTCCTTGTAAAAGTTTCTTCCTGCAAACTGAGCTCAAGTTTCTTGTTTTAGCAGCACTTTTATGCACTGTAAAGTCTCCAGATTCTGTTGATTTTTAGGACTCTCTTGGGGTGGAGGGAGGATGTTTTAAGCCACGAGGTTTGGAGTCGAAGATGTGGGTTCTACGTATTCTTTGACAGGGATAGATTGTGAACAATTTTAAACAGGTGCTGTGCCATATTGCCAGTGCAGTAGGGAATACTATTTGGATATTAATCTGTTGGGATTTGAATGAAACAAGTCTGTTAAAATAGAGATACAACTGCAACTAAAAAGAGTGCAGCAGGTGGTTGGTGTCCTTTCCTGAGTTTGGGCTGAACCTGGGTGCACTCTTGTAATCAATCCCAGTTGGTGTCAGGAGTTTGCCCTAGATTACTCCAAGATCTTGTAAAGTGATCTGCATACTGCAGACGAGCTGGAACTTTGGCAATAAACACCTGTTGTATAAAACATGTGTCCTTGGTCTATGGTACTGCTAAAAACATGTTCTAGGCAGGCTGATGCAAACATTCAGTGCTCTCATCGACATTTAGCATAACTAATATCTACTTATTGCTGCTAAATCTGGCCTTTTACCAGTTGCTTAGCTTTAATTGGAATCTGCAGTAGGACCATGCCAGAGTGTAGGTATTCATGTAATATCAGGCTCTAAAATACAGCAGTCAAAAATCTGATGTAAATACTGGCCAGATCTGTCTGGGAATGCTGGCTGTGCACTTCCTGGGTTTCCCTATTATTGAAGTGCTGCCTTTACTCCTTGACTATTTGTTGATGCAATGTCCTCTCCTGGCAGGATGCTAGCTCTGGTTTCATGATACAAAGCCTTTGGCATCAGTAACAGCTTAAATCTTCTTCATTGCCCTAGGCATGATACGCCCTCTGCTGTTCGGGCACAATTATTTGTGCCCGTGACCTAAGTCAGGCCCTACTTCCTTTTTCCTTCTTTCTTTCTCTCCTAAAGCTCTGTGATGATTCACTGTTCTGGGTCTAACTGTGTCCCACAAACAGAAGTACCAGAACAACTGAACACTGGCATGCTACAGCTGTGAGGACAGAAAGAGGAGCTGTCAGGGTGAGGAAGAAGCCGTGGGAATTTCTTAACTGATATGGCTCAAGTTCCTGAATTGTGAAATCAGCTTTAATGTAACTTTCTGTAGATCTGTTCTTTTGTTTGTATTTCTTCCATAAGCAGTCTATGGACTGTGACTTGCTACCATGGTCTGTCTTTCAGTATTTTCTTTTTCTTCTGGTGCAAAAATGTAAGGTTACCGAGTAGTCAAAAGGAGTTGGATGACTATTAGTACATCTTTTAAAGGAATTTATTTTTAAAGTTATCTTGGTACTTTCTGGAGTTCTGTGTGAAACTGTCACCAAGTCATATTATTAACTAGTTTAGTCAGTAGCAGAGGAGGATGGAGCACAATGGTGTTGCTGCTGGAAAGTAGTGATATTTCAATTACCAAAGCATAAAATGCTCTTTATTGTAAGCTCTATACTATTTAAAGGACAGGTATCTGCAGAATAATGTACAAGGCTTAACAGTTGTGGTAGTGAAGGGAACAAGCAAAGCAGGACAATGATGGAAGTACTATGTTCACAGATCTACTTATCTACAGAAGCTATATATATAGCTGAATGTAATAGATGATTCGTGGGTCTAGAAATGTATGTTTATTGGCCTGGTTGCCTTTTTTTTGCCCCTGAGAAAATGGCCTTACTTGCAAAGCCTTCTACCCTTTTCTTTCCCATTTTGCATAAATAGACAGAAAAAAATACAAGAAATTGTGAGATTGTGCCTTTTCTTCCTTCTTACCCTTTATATCTTCCTTTTCATGGAACATTAAAGAAAGAAATTGTAAGACATACTGCTTGGACTAATAAAAAATGCCTGAATGTTTTGCATCGCTTTTAAAAGTGAAGGTTGGGATTGCAGAGGAGTCACTTAAAGCAGTTCAACTTGCATACCTTTAATTTTTGACTTTTTATTGGCTTTCTGAGGGCTGATTTTTAGGACAGATATCAATTGCATATAACAAAAAAGCTCCTTTCGGTGTTGTCTACAATACGCTGTCATGAAATTAAATATTTCTGGAAATATTTTGCTTGCTTACTTTCATGTTATTACACAGTGTTTCCTGTAAGGGATACAAATGCTATTTCATGATGATAATTATTTTTCAGAAACAGAAGGAATCCGATTGGAAATTTGTGGAAGAACTCCTTAAAAAATCCACTGATGCTCAAGTAAGTGTGTAAAGGAAAGAATAATGAATGAGGAAAGTGTCAGGGATGCTTTCAGGAAAAGACAGTGCATGAAACAAAGTCCAACTAACAAGTGTATTTTTGGAGTTGTAGTGTTTTTATCACTGGTAAATGAACAACCTTGACATAGCTGAACTATGACAGCGTGCAGTTCCCTCCTTGTTAGCAGTTCCACTTGCTTTAAAGTGCTTGTGCTTGATGCTAAATTGTCAGATAAAGAAAAAAGATAATTATCCTGGAAGGGTAGTATATGGCTACTCAGACAAGATGTATTCAGAATAAGAACTGGAAGCTTAGAAAATGTAAACCAGATACTGAATGTAAGGATATCAAGTTGAGGAGACATGATGAAGGAGATAGTCAGTTGCATTGAAAATTCAGCTATATCCTCATCACAGCGGGAAGGTGACTTGCCTTGCTGAGCAATTTGTCTTACAGGCTTGAATCAAACTCTTACTGATAAGGTTCTAGTTTCTGAGCGCTCATTTCATACCTTATCATTTTTCTTTCTACAGAACTGTTAATGCAATGCTTCATGGCCTAGAGGTCAGAATTGACCTCCTTTAAATATGCTGTTCATCAAGTTTTTAAAATAAGTTACATCGTAGCTCTGTAAATTTGTTCTGAAGTTGCATGGTACAAATAGCAAATGTTGTATCAGCAACACTTGTAAAAATAAATTCTTTATTTGTGTATGTTTAAGAAAAGAATATTCATGTTAATTTTTTGTTTTGGTCTATGAAATTTATTTTTTCATTTAGTATATGAAATTAAGAAAAATCCTGCAAAGTTCTGTTGTTGAAAGCAAAAGGGGAATCAGCTCTTTCAGTTTTTTTCATTATGTCTCGCTCATGGAGTAGCAACAACTCTACTTAGAGCTGGAATACAGAACAATACTTGTTATAACTACCGTGTCTACAAGAAAATATTTGTAGTTGTTAGGAGAGTTGAAATGATAGCATGGTTTTTCAGCTTTTTAATACTCTACATAAACTGTAACACTTGGTTATGTAGTCTTTCAGCTTAAAAGATTAACTCTTTTTGAATGATTTTACAGTACATGAATGAAAATACAAAGTGTGCATATACATTAAAACCACAGTGATAACATTACTTATTGGATGCTTACCATTCTGTGAGAGAAACTGGAGAGATTTAGATAAGATACATAAAAACTGTGAGAAACTGATTAGCCACCTTCCTATATTGCATCTTGTGTAGGGCAGCAACCTGAGACTCAGTAAGAAGACATTTTTAGTCAAAGTTTTTTTTTTTCAAAATAATCCCCTTTTCTCATGAGTGTTTATTATTTTGAATAAAGATTATTTTGAAGCTGAACATACATAGAATACACAGGTTTTGATGCTTCTGTTAAACAAGTATTGAACTGTAGACAGTTTAGAAAGGCAGCTAAGTGGCCAAGTTCAGAAGACTTGCATATTGAGTCAGTCATGACACAGTAATATGAAGCAAATATGTGTTTTAATTTCCAAAGGCAACCACTGTTAGAATTAAAACAAACCCTCATTTTCCAAAGACATGGTTGTAACTATTACCAACCATCTAAGGAGCCATCTAGTTTATTTCCTTTTTTCATTTGTTCATTATTTTTTCTTGTGTTATGGAGTTAGCTGCCCGAGGGAAGTGCTCCTTGGGGAACACTAATTCCTATATGTGCATGCACGAGTGAATGTACTTTATTAAAAAATGCATCCTGCTCTCTATGCCTACACAGCAGCTTTCTTGACACTGTCTAGGAAGGAGATATACTTTTACCAGTAGACATGGTCATCTCCTTTGTTGATCTGTCAGCTTCACATGGCCACTCTTAGCTTTTGTCTTATCCTTTTGCATCTCTTAAGCATTTCTGAGTCCAGAAAATGTAGTAATGAGAAGCACAACGAGATACAAAGAAGTCAATAGTGAAATGGAACATGGAAAAGTGGGAAAAAGCTAAAGTGGTAATAGTACTCTTTGAATGAACAGCAGGACAGAATTGATGATACTGCCCATTGACACTTGGCATGAGTTTGTTAGTAAATCCTATCTGAGCCATCCTTTTCAGCATATAGCCTCTGTTATCTACAAAAGATGTGCAGCAATAGCTGCGTGAAATAAATTAAAGAAAGAATAGTGCTGAATCACCCATTTGCTAGAGAGGGCAGGAATTGGTAGTTAAAAACTTCATTTTTAGGCATGTGGGAACTTAAAAGCTAATCATATTTAGTACTATGTTCATCAACCTCATAGTCCTCTTGTACTTGTTACTCCCTAACTTCCCTATAGCTTGTAGACTGTACATGATCAGAAGAATAGCAATTTACATTGAATGGAGGAAATTAAGAAGAAATCAAGTATATGTTGTTTTGCATGTTCAAAAGCATCTGAAAAAGGTGCAGAACATACATTTCTAATGTAAACTGATAATCTCTCTCCTACCAATGACTGTTAATTTCTCTTCACGTGAGCTTCAAATTCTATGCTATGAAAAGATTATTTAATCAGTGCTGTTGCAGCCATTGAGGGTAATGGAGCATCATGAAGCAGCAGAAGCTAGAGTTAGCTGTCCTAAGGATGTTAAAGCTAAGTATTGAGATATTGAAAAATGCCTAACCAGTGCTAAATCTGCAGCATTTTGGTAATTTCAGTAGTGCTGTTGCATTTAGTGGTTCACTTGCAGGCAGTAGAGAGCCTAAGCCATGTTCATCCAAGATATGCTGGATTTTGAGTATGAGAAAGACCTCCTGAAGGTGGTGTTGCATGTCCAGGTGAAGGTGGTAGAGGGTTGCTGCAATTCTCTTTTCCAGATAGGAGCTCCTTTAAGGTTGCAGTCAGCTTGCTCCTGAGCAAGAAAGAGATGTGAAGGTGCTGTTCAGCTTAGGGGATCAATAGACATGGGGAGCAAAAATACTCTATGAGAAGATATCAGCAATCATGGATACCTGGGCAAGTGTAGTGCGCTGCTTCCTTGGATATATCCTTTCAACTTCTAACAGTTGACCAACAGATGAGTTCTTCAGCCACAAATTGCTCTCTTTTTAAATTCTGTGTGGATAAGAGTTGAAGAAAAATGCTCATGTGAAAAAACTCCCAGCTCTATCATGAAAAAAAGGCCCCAAAAAGTTTTTGGGGAAACTAATTGCATGAGGTATTTCCTACTTCTATTGTAATTTGAAATTCTCTTCCTAAAGAAGAGAAAAATAAAGCTGGTTTACAATTCTATTTGTACTACAAAATGCAAATTGTTGTAGTGGTAATATTATCATAACTGTATTTGTCTGCTAGGCAACATCAAAC
This sequence comes from Origma solitaria, assembly GCA_013397895.1. Lineage (NCBI taxonomy): Eukaryota > Metazoa > Chordata > Aves > Passeriformes > Acanthizidae > Origma > Origma solitaria. The sequence continues at coordinate 101,428 of VZRL01001194.1, forward strand.
TGACTAAATTTATGGATTGTCAGTATAAGAGAAATTTGTGTTTATGAAGTTTTACTGTAGGAATCAAAAGCTTTTTAGTTTGCAAGAACTAATAGCAGTCTGTCTTATTAGACTCTTCATTTTAGAAAAGAAATACTTTGTGTTGTTTCATTTCTGCCTCAATTTTGTTATACTTTCAGTGTATTTTTTGTTTAATTCTATCTTAAAAGAGATAGAGAAGTATTTCTTGGGTTTCTAGGAAAACCAATTTTGTTACTATAGTAGGAGGTCATAAGAGAAAAATGTTGTGTTTAGATAGTACTATCATTTTGATAGTATCTGGTGTTCCTCCCTTCTGTGATAAATTAAAAGCTGACTACCTCAAGAGTTCTGATAGTATTTCCAGCAGTGCAAGAGACCATTTTAAGCAAAAGAGCAATGAGAGAATCCATTAATCCCAGGGATATTTGAAGTCTGGATAACTTTCATATTAAATTTGAGATAAAGCCTTCAGTGCTATCTTGCTTTTGGAAACTGTTCTAAAACTGTTGTTGGTCAGATAAATAATGGTTCAAATTGAAGCTGCTCAGCTGCTATGTTTATTGTTACATTTATTGAATTAATTTAACTGAAGCAGTCATTGTTTCTTGAATTAGATCCTAAACATAACCCTAGACACAAAATACAACGTCAAGACTAAGCATTCCGTTTCTGAATGGTGTGTGGTTTGGGGTTTTTTTTTGTTTTGGTTTTTTTACATTCTTGTAACAGGGTAGATCCCTCTAGAGAAATAGATATGCTCAGCTGCAGGATTTTTTGTTTTACATCAAGACTCTTGCTTTTATTCATCAAAAAACAATAGCATCTGTTCTGTTCCTTGGTTTTGGTGCAAAATTGTTATTTTTTGGGAAGTCCACTGTTTTAATAGTTATGTCATATATAAGAAATTACTTGAGTATCACCTTTCATTTGGAGACTTTTTTTTTACATTTCGATGATTATTCTGGATATTTTTAATGGGTCTTTACTGGAAAGTTAATTTCCTGTTTCATTGGGTTTTGTATCTTATGCATAATGTCTTGAGTATATAATTTTCTATGACAACTGAAAATGTCTTCAATTTTCAAGTTGTTTTAGAATGTGCCACTTTAGAAACCATATGCCCTGCATTAATTGTTCATGAGAAGAGAAGGCAGGCATAATTAGAAGTTATTGTAGGTGATTGTATAATTGTTTGCAGTGTTGTGATAAAGTGTAGCAAATCAAGCTTTCCACCTGAATGTACAGCCACGCAGAGACAAGTTAATGAGTGAGACTCATTTGTGTGGCATTGAAAACTGGAAAAAATGCTGCTCCAAGACATAGTAAACTATAAGAAGTAGCATTGTGAGTAAGAGCAGAAGTCATAGAATCATGGAATGGTTTGATTTGGAAGGGACCTTAAAGGTCATCTACTTCCCACCTCCCCTGCCATGGTCAGGGACTCCTTCCACTAGACCAGGTTGCTCAGAGCCCCACCCAACCTGGCCTTGAGCACTTCCATGGATGGGGCATGGAAGCTTTTTCTGGGCAGCCTCTTCCAGTGTCTCACCACCCTCACAGTAAAAGCTTTCTTCCTAATATCTAATCTAACCCTACTTTTAGTTTAAAGCCATTCCCCCTTGTTCTATCACTACATGCCCTTGTAAAACGTCCTACTTCTTCTAGTTACAGGTACTTAAAGACTTTTTCAAACCACAACAAAAATAACCAAGCAAGGTCAAAAAACCTCAACAAAACCCAATACAATCTAATGTTATCTTTTTCCATCACCTGGAATTAGTGATTTATTTAAGTAGTTCATTTATTGAAGCATTTTCTGAGGTGGGTGAGCTTGGGACATTATTAAGGATCTATCATTGTAATTGGAATTGAAGGGAGTAATTTCTCAGTATTTACCTGAGGCACTTATTTTTTTGTTTATTTATCCATTTCCCTTCCTGCAGCTTTGATTTTGAGTCATAAAATCCATCCTGTATATTTTTTTATATTTCTTACCCTTTATTCTCATTCAGCCTATTTTATTTTGTTAGAAATTCCAGGCATGTGTAGTATTTAGCTGTTATTTGAAAGCTAGGAGTAGATTGGCGTTTCTCTTGTCACAGAACAGGTTGCTACTATCCCAGAGATGTGTTAGACTCACACATGTTAAAGTCTATCCTTAAGACAACTGCACACAAGTTGGTCCATTAAAACACTTTTGCAGTCAGTGGAGACAATAGAGCCCTTACAGGATTTGTCATCCCAAAGTAGATGCCTAAAATAGCCTGGGTTAAATACATGATTTCAGTCAGAGCATGGAGCTTTTAATTTCCTACCTCCCATACAAGTCCAGTTTTGTTGTCACTAAAAGCTGGATGACAAGAATTCCGCTTTCATTATCCCACAATTACAACCTGAATGCTTCACTGTGTTCAAATTGTTGGCATTCCCTATTTTATATCCTGTGAACCTTTTCAGAGGTCTTTTTCAACCTAAATGATTCTGTGATTCTAAGATTTTGGGATGAACTATTGCATTCACTGGTTTGCAGGGTGCAATTACCACCTTTTATCTTCTAGTTCATTGCTTGTGTTAGCAGATGCATTTACTCAACAGGATATAATTTAAAAAAATTTATATTAGGAAATGGCTTTGAAAAGTCTGGTAGTATTGGGTTTATGTGTAGATAAGGTGATGCTCCCCTCCTACAATTAATTTCTTACTTCCTTTTCAAGACTGGTGTGTTAGAGGAACACTTACGAATGCATCTTCAGTGTTGTTTGACTTTGTGTAGTTTCTGGGATTTGAACCTATCTATTGTCACCATACTCTGGGATTATTACAGCAAAAATCTGGTAAGTAGGTGAATATATAAAAATGTAGAATTGCCTGTAGACAGTCCTTGACTTTTGCCGATTAATTCTAATTTTCCTGTAGCCAAGCTTGATTGCTATACTTCTGTAAAACTACCTAGTCAATGGCAGTATCCCTAAATTTGCTATGTTTGTTTAATGAACTCATGTTTAAATTTGTTATGGTCCATTACTTTATGAAATAATAGAATATGTTAATATATATTAACTCTTATTTTTCGTCAGGACTACTCAGCTTAAGATCTTATAAAAATACTTTGCACACAGTTATAATGCATTTTCATTTTTTTAGCTGTGGTAGGAACATATTTGTGTGAAGGAGTGGAATGTGTCTTACTGCCTTTGGAATATTGGCATTTATTGTTATCGTAATATTTTCTGGTTTCATCTATTCTTTTAGAACAGCTGCTTTACTGTTCCTTGGCTTGGTCTGAAGGATCTGGCAAATGTTAGTAAGACTTCTTTGTCAATGCTTGAGTTGGTGAAACGCTGCTGCTGCGAACAGCAGATCCCTTCTCTGTACAAGTCCAGCAACAGTTACTTCATTTTCCTCAGCATTTTGGCACGGATTATGAAAGAAGAAAACAATGGTGTGAATCCTTGGAAACAAATTAAAGGACGGTATGGATGCTATTTAGTTCGTCTCATTTTGTTAGATGTATAGGGAATCAGGTGGCCCTTCCAGCTACATGCAAGGCAGAGGGCACTGTAAGAGAAAGTAAAGGGGATGAGGGATCCAGGGTGATTCATAATTTGAAGAAAGCAGTTGTTCCCTGAAGTTTCTGTTGCCAGCTGAGGCTGTAACTGGGTCCAAGAATCACCTTGGCATCTATACCCTGTGATTATTTACTTCGTCCCACTGGCCAGGAATTTGGTACACTGGCAACCAGTGCAGTGGTACAACCCAGTTGCCAGACAGATAACGTAATTAAAGCACAGAAATTGTGTTTGAGCTGCATGTAAGCCATGTGTTGTTCAAGAACGTGCAGACTGACACTTGCTAGACCTGCATTTTCATTTAAATATTTCATTTCTTTACAATGGTTTCCAAAATTTCTCATCATATTTTTTGTGAAGGTTTTAACTTTTCACTTAATTTTAAAACAGACTAATTAAAGTACAGTCAGTCATTATATTAAAAACCCTAAAATATATATGCTATATATAAAACTCATGATATTTTAGATGCTTACTGAATCATTATAGCGATGAGATAGCACTTGTAATGATTAGTACAGACTTGTTAATTTTTTTCATTACATAGAGAAGACAAAAATAGTTTTTGTTAAGGGTTTTGAGTTTTTTAAAAGATTTTATTAAGTATTAATAAAATTAATTAAAATTTTATTAAGTATTAGGAAGATCTTCATGTACGCAAGTAATAAACATTAAAAAATGCCCAAGTGTATACCCACCTTACAAAGTTATGTGGTGTTTTTTTTCCGAGAAAGAAGGATTATCTTGGCTATCAGAAAAGAACAGTATACCTAATGTCTATGTACACTTCATAAGTTGTTATAGTCACTGAAGTTTGGGTTTATAAATCACTGCAACTACATAGAAACAAATATGTTGTTGGATTCTGTATCAGTGTCTTGCTTGTTTTTTTCTTTAATTTTAATCAGCCAACTCTGTTCTTACTGAAACAAAATTATACTTATATTTTTGTGCTATTATACCTTGTTACTTTCCCTAATTTAAGAGGGGGAATAATAATACACAACATCAGTCTGCTCAACCAGTATTCATCATTTTTACCTTGAAAAAATCAATTACATAAGTAGCAAAGTTTAACAGCCTACAGCTATGATTTTGGGATGAACTCTGTTTTCAGCAGCTAACCAAGCATTAATTGATGCATGAAAAACATAAATGCCTGTCAGTAGTAGTTTACTACTAAACAACATTAATTGGATTTGCTGTAATTTTTGGTGGCTAGATTTGACAACCTCAGCACCATTTCCAACTATTTTCCAGGTGACAGAATAGGAAAACAGCATTTATGGATGTTTAACTACTGTATGTGGAACTTACTTTAAATTAAAGGTGAAGAATATACCCAAAGTTTTAAACACAAAAATCAAAAAGTTAAGCAAGCCATTTTCATCTTACTCTGCTGTAGGAATGGTGACTTTTAAATAGAAGTCCCCATCTAAGAGAAGGTCACAGAAAGATGTCTTTGTATAAGCTTTTTCCTTTTGGTCAACCATTTCAGTTTCAAAGTAGCAGCGCTTGTCACCATCAGCTGCATATGACTTGAGCACTGTCCTGTAAGCAATACAGATAAAGGTTTTTAACATCTTCCTGTCTGGACAGAGGCTTCTCTTCCAAATGCCTCAGTTTCTCTGTTTTCTCTCAAACCTTTAGTCCACAGTCCATACCATAGGTGTTCAGTACAGGTTGATACAGAGTTTGGCAAAGCACTGTGGAGAAAAGGAGTTTTCTGTCAGAAATCTTCCTTTTACTGTAGTGGTGGTTTGGTAGGTGAGACTTCGATCACAGCAGTTCTGGCACTGTAGCATAACAACAGAAACCAGCAGCTGATTTCCACATGGGAATGAGGAAGTTCCCAGGGAAGAAATTGGTGTACAGGAATGGTTTGCTGTTGCAAAGAGATGCCACTTGTCAGCTTTCTTTCCTAGGAGCCATCATTGGCTAAACTTGATTTACTTGAGGGCACATCACAGACAGAGTAGAGAGAGTCTACTCATAACATTGTGCTCAGCTTGGTACTGGAGGTTAGATAAAGGGGAAAGGTTAGGCTGCACCTCTGATTGGAAACAATGTGTGCTTTAGACTAGGAGCAGAAACTGAAAGAGCATATTTGTTCCAGTAGCCATAAGAGTAATGAGAAAAAAGAGTACTCAAAATTTAAGGGTTACTGGAAGGGGATAACTGTAGACTAAAAGCATGAAAATATCATTTTAGTCACTCATGATAAAAATTGCATGCTTTAAGAAACTTTCCTGGCTTTGTTGTTTGTTTTTCTAATGTAGAATTTATTCCAAGTTCCATCGGAAAAGAATGCAGGAGCTGACAGAAGTGGGGCTGCAGAACTTCTTTAACCTGTTCCTCATGCTGGCAATTGTTGCAGAGACAGAAGATATAGTGAGTCGGGTGTTGGACCTTTTGGATTTCCTGACTCCGTCCTCCATTACCATGTCTCGGAGAGCTCTCATTTGGAGAGGTCATTTTGCTTTCCTTTTAATTTATGTTGAGAAGAACATGGACATTAGTGTCCTAGCTGAGAAAACCTCAAATGCTTTTCGTGAGAAGGCAAAGGAGTTTTTAGTAACCAAAAACGACTACACACAGAGACAAAATCTCTGGACTCTACTTTCAACCTACATTGATGGTGTCCAGGAAGTGTTTGAGACCAGCAGCTACTTGAGCCTTTCTGAGGAAAAGTTGCTAAATGATGGCTTTACTATGCTGCTACCTGCGTGTCGAGGAGCTGAACTGAGCATGGTCCTGAATTTTCTTCAGGTTGTTCTAGCCAGACTTCGGTAAGTTATTTAGTTAAATGGTGTTATTTAGTTAAATTGTGTTATTTAGTCAAATGCTAGTTATAGACTAACATTTTGTTTTTAGGGTTAAACTGTAGTTCATACTCATTTTTTACCAAAACTGAGTAAAAGGAAAGAGAAATCTCTGAAGGGCTGCAAATGATATGTTAAATTTCAAAATTTACCAATACTTCAGTGCATATAGAATCTTTGAAATGTTTCCTTACTGTTTCAAGAGATTAGGTTTGACATCCTGATATTTTGTTATGAATTAGTGTCTCTTTAGAAAGTCATCCAATTGCTACTATTTCAGACAACGTCATCTTTTCTTTGGTACAGGAAACTTAGAAATTATTGTCTGTATTAATTACATAGGTTGGGGGTATTGTTTTTCTGGTTTTGTTTCTTCATTGAATATATTCTGCTTTTCAGACTTTTCATTCTATTTTTTTCTCTTTCACCAAGGTTGCATTCAAATACTCCAGTTATGGAGATTTTAAATACTTGTCTGGGGTTTGATAGGAAAGAAGGAAATCATATTTTACCACTTTCAAGCAGTTTTGCTTTGATGTACGAGTTCATTTTTCAACATCCACAGTGCCCTTCAATAAGCATATTTTTTGTCTACTGATGCCTTTGAGAAGCAGTCCTCCAGTCTGAAGCCCAAACTGCTTTTTTTTCATAAGATATTAAGAGGCAGCTATTGATCTGCCATTACTTCAAATGTGCAAGACTGAAATATGTGTAAAGAGCTGTGGAAGAGTGCATAATAGGAATACTGAGGCCCATATGCAAGATCTCTCTTTAACTAGGTTCTTTGTTATTGCCTAGTAGTTTGACTGCAGCTGTCAATAGCTTATAGATCCAAAGACAACTGTTTTTCAGGCAGTCTTTTGAAAAAAGATGAAGCACAAAACTAAGTTTAGTTGATTTATTATTTATTATTTCAGTTCTACTGAACATATTTCCTGGAATAAATTGGAGACTTCAAAAATACTTTGACATTTTCTCCATTAGTTAATACACAGCATTCGTTGTGTTGTTTTTAAAGATGAAATAGGGAGAAATTTGAGACTGGTGAAAAAATTGCCTATTTTATAACTTAGCATTATTTTTAAGCTTTCTGGGACTGAGGGTTATGTGGCCCTCTTGTAACACAGAGAAGAGGGCATGGAAGTTCAATTTAGACTTTTCAGGTCATCAGACACAAGGTACAGGACAGTACTGGTATCTTTTTTTACAAAAAGTAGTTCTGCTGAAATATTTGAATTACCAATATTCTCAAATAGTAGTAATTGGTTTGAAAGAGATTTTTAGAGCCTTGCTTTCAACAGTTCTTTATTTCAGTTTCTGTATTTATACATTTGGTTACTGTCACCAGCCTATTTATCTACAGAGGAACTAAATTCCTTAACACTTACAAAACACTTTGATCTTCAGGCTGTATGGAATAGGAAAATGTTAGTGATTTTCCTGCTTTGACAGACTCACTGAAAACAGTCCTCTGTTGCCATGCAAATGAAACAACACTAAACCCACTTTTTTGGTTCAGAAGATACAGATGACTGCATGCTAACCAGATGTTAAAATATTACTAACTTGACCAGACTGATTACACCTGGCCTGTTTTCAAACTCAGAAAAGGATGACATGCTTGTTTTTAAAATCCAGGCTGATAAAAGATAGTAGGCCTTTCATTAATATAATTTTTCTGTACACTACACTCTTAATAATTTTATAACTGTATGACAGGGAATTTACACGTATGAAGGAAGTGAGATCACTGATTAAAGAGACAAGCAGCTCCCTCTAGGCTGTTAGGAAATAATAACTTCATGTGTTACTTTCTGCTAACCCCAGATGATGGCTCACAGGAGCATTCTTTATTGCTGATTAAGTAGCATTATGAAAATACTGACTTGGTTGTGTTAACTAAATGCCTCAATATTTAAAGCTTAAAATGTCAAATAGTTTTAGCAGTCCCCTTTAGCATACCTTGTTGGATTGCTGGAATCTCATTCCAGGTTTCCCAGTTGTTTTTATTTGAGTATACTGTAAAAATTCTAGTCTTTCATTTTCAGAGTGAGGTGTAGCCAAAAGCTCTTCTTTAATTATAGCTATTCATGCTGCTGTGGTTAAGGGTCTGTCAGCATTTCCATTATAAACCTTTATTTTCAAGGGTTTGTAACACAGCAGTGAAAACTTGCTCTGGGCTAAAACTTGGCATATAAGGGTTTGAAAGTGCACCTGTTTTTTTTTCTTTCTTTTTTCTTAAAAGACATCTGAAAAGAGACCCCCACCTTCACCATTTGTACACTACAATGTTTTGAAATAATCCTTTCCAGCTTTTTCTTGTATTTTTCTTGTCTGCTAGAAAAGTACTGGTAGCCTTTGATTGTTGTATTTACCTATGGTTAGACTATTTTAAATAAGGTTTCTTAAACCACTTTTTTATTGATTGTTACCATTATGATTATTTTGGTATCCATATATTTAAATAGAACTATGTCTTGGCAGGAGAACTCATTTTTATCAGTTTTAGATATGTGGTGAGTGGATAATTGGAATCAAGATGCTACTTGCTGGCACTTGCAAGTATTTGATCTTCATAGTAAGATTCACTATGAAGTGTAAGATTATATTTTAATATGGTCTCCTTTTTAAAAGCATGTAAAATAATGAGTAAATAATCAAGAAACTCCCCTAAATCAAAATGTGAAGTACTTCCTTCTTATGTTCACTTGGAGCATTCAGCTGCTATCTTAGACATAAGCTTTTTCCATTATTTTTTGTTTCTGTTTTTAAGCAAGGGTTTAGAATCCTGATTTTTTTTGTTGTTGTTGTTGTTTTGTTTTTTGTTTTTTGTTGGTTTTGTTTTGTTTTCTTTTTCTTACTCAAAGGTAAATGCAGGATGTTTGCCCATGTGCTTTCATTTGTTCCAAATCTCTAGCACTATCTGTCATCTGAGTGCCTCATGGCACAAAAAGAAGCCGTAGGTTAATAAAAATACAGGCATTAAATGCATTTGACAGAACCTGCTGTAAAAATGGATACAAAACTCAGAGAAATCATCTGTAGGTGCTGGCACTGCAATATGTTATTCTTAAAAGCAGTGTTTGAAACATGCTAAAATGTCTTGTATTGTAATGGGGTATTGCTTTGACATGAGCTTTCTCCTATTATTGTCATCCTGGCATTTGGGTTTTGTTGAGCACTAGCACAGAGTTACAGGACTGTAAAATGTGAGTACATGCCCAGGTGTAAAATCACTGCTGTGCTCCAAACATATTTTCCTAGTTTCAGGGAGACTTGGTACTGATTCCCATAGGAGAAATGAGAAGTACCACTAACTTAATACCATAATAAATGGTAATTTTATTTTGAAAACAGTTCTTGTTTATTTGTGCCCATTTGTACTTTTCTGCTAAGTTTTGAAAATTTCAGTGTGTAAATTTCATAAGCCCTTACAGGAATATTAACCAAGTAAACCTGTCTCTCGTAAAAAGTTACATTAATAATTGGGCCACAGGTAACAGTAGAACTGGATGTTTCTATCTGTTAGAGTGTGTTTAGCCTTGAGGTTGTGAGAGAAATCACAATAGGAATGGATTATCCAGTCTATCTTTGCTATGGAAATGTATAGTCATTTGTAATTTTTTTCTTTTGCGTTCTACTTGCCATCAAAACAGCCTGTGGGAAGCTTTTTCGAGACCAACAGAAGCATCTCTCCCTCTCTCTGTTGCTGTGTAAGTCAGTAGATAAGCTCTGGAGGAGAATAAAAAGGTCCTCCCTCCTTCTTTTCTTCCCCCTCAGGGGTTACAGTGTTAGTCTTTGTAAAATCTGTTTTCTGATGTTGAGCTTCTGAAAACTGTATTCAGAAGAGTTTGGAAGATCATGAGTCTTCTCCTACCCATCCCATCCTGTGAGGATATTTAGAGCTACCAGCTGTGATGTCCTGATAAGCACAGAAGGCAACTCTGTGACTAAGCTGCTGAACTGAGAGTCAGAAGATGTTAGTTTAGTTCTAAGATCTCCCAGGCTTAATGAATGACCACTGAAAGTTGCTGTGAACTTTGTTTACCTGTGTGAAAAAAAGGAAATAAATCCTTCTTTTTTCACTTTACAACAAATATTTTATGCCTAGGGAGCATGCATGTCTTGCTATGCTAACTTGACCTATCTTCTAAAGTATTTTTACTGGTTTTTTGAAGTTCAGGTATTCCATTAACAAAACTGATGTTTAGATGAGTGTAATGAAAATCTAGTCTCTAAATTCTCTAATGCATGAGAAGCAAGCACTGCTTTAGAACACAGCAGCATTTTGAGAGGTTTCCTGTGTCTAAATCCTTAGAAATAATCTGTTACCACCTTCTGAAGGAATACAGTGTGTGTTCTTAGCTACAGTTGTTGCCTTAAGGTGTGGCTCTGGTAATTAAAACTGAATTTTCTTCTACTTACTTTGTGGGATTTGAGATTTTTTTTTTCAGGTTTTTATTGCAGTCGAAAATAATGTATTTTCTTCTTCTTACTTTGTGGGATTTGAGATTTTTTTTTTTCAGGTTTTTTTGAAGTCGAAAAAAATATTTTATGTCTTTGTCCCTTGTATTCTGACCTTCAAAGTTGACTAGCTAAAACTGATGTTTGTTTTGATTGTTTCTCCTTTACTCTGAGAGCATTACTGTGCAAAGAAATGAAAAGAGACAGCAGCATGCACTGAAAATGTGTACCTAATACTTTGCTTATAGAACGTTCCTGTATATGTCTAGCACTGGTTCAGATTTGCAAGAACATTCGCTTCCCCTTCTCAGTGTCCATTTGCTTGAATTGGTAGGTGGACACGTGAAAGTTGAACAATTGATTTAATTTTACATTGATGTTTAAGTTGTAATAGCATCTGCCTTAGGAGGGCAACAAAGCTGGGAACAAGGCTGGAAGGCATGTCCTATGAGGAGTGGCTGAGGTTTTGGGGTTTGTCTGGTTTGGAGAAAAGGAGGCTGAGATGTGACCTCTTTGCTCTCTACAGATTCCTGGGAAGGGGAAGTGGAGGAGGAGGTGCTGAGCTCTTCTCCCAGGGCTCCACTAATAGGACATGTGGGAATGGTTCAAAGCTGCGCCAGGGGAGGCTTAGACTGGACATTAGGAAGCATTTCTTTACTGAGAGGATGGTCAAGCACTGGAACAAACTTTCTAGAGAAGTGGTTGGTACCCCAAGCCTGACAGTGTTTGAGGTAATCGGACAATGTCCTTAATAATTTGCTTTAGCTCTTGATCAGCTCTGAATTGCTTAGGCAGTTGGACTAGATGGTCATTCTAAGTCCCTTCTTAATGCAATAATCTATGCTATTGTGTTCTATTCTAGAATCACTTTAAGAGCAAAGTGAAACAACAAAAACTATCAATAAACCTTCTAATTGTTGATGCCCAAAAAAAGTCAGTCTTGGTAGACACCCAAAGCTAAAGAAACTCAAGTCTAGTAACTCCGACATCAATCATGAAGATACACAGTTCAGTCCCCTGTGCTACAGATGGAAACACTTTTTGTGTTCCATCCATTGTATCCGTTTTATCTACCAAAAATTAATCCACATAAGCTTTCTGTAGCCTACCTGACAGCAGTACAAGGCTTCTGTTGTGAAAGAGTAAATCCATGAAGAAAAGTAAAATCATATCCAGGTGTACTGAGAGCCTGCTGCTTGGGATCCTGCAGTTGTTTAGAGAAATGTGTGCTCCCTGAAGGACATAAAGCACAGATTTGTTTTCTGATGGAAGTGTCTCACTTCTGAAACTATTTTCCTTAAATTAACTTTCCTCTCAGTTTTCCTTTTATTCTTCACATGAGGTGTGAGAATGGCTTTTCATATGGAGTATTTTTTTTGTTGTGGATGTTAAACAAAAGAAATATTTTTGCCAATAAAATCATTATATGCAAGTAGCCTTCTAATCTCTTAATTTTGATTGTTTCTTCGTTACCTTACAAGATCTATATTTCTTCTCTCTTTAGGATATCTCATGTCAGATTTAAGGCTTATTTAAAATGAACAGAAAGCTGAAGCAATTTTCTTTATTCCATTTCAGTCTCCTAAGGCCTATTTCCCCCTGGTGAGCTCATAGCAACAGGGGGGTTTAAGGGAATTCAGCTTTCTGCAAATTAATGTCTCACATCATGAAAATTCAGGACCTTTTTTTTTCCTATGTCTTGAAAAAGTAATACAGTGAGTGCGAGTATTATTTCTTGCCAGCGGGTGGAAGATGAATGATTTTGTCACAGTTTTACTGCTTGATGAGCAGTGTCCTGAGGGTCAGGCTTAAGTCTGTGTCACTATGCTGCTCATTACTCTTGAGCTAAATAAGGGCTGATTGGATCTAAATTGCCTAGCACATGGGCCGCAGATGAGCTCAGTGAGTAGGGGATGACCTGCTATTCAGGCTGGGAGTAACCCCGGTGTGCAAATGCTGCATTAGAACACCGTGGGAGAATGAGAGGCTACCGACCGCTGCCAGCAAAAGAAATCGAAATGTAAAAACTCTTTGATGCTGCAATGTTAGAATTTGAAATGTAGGAAGTGACAGGTTGATGGTACTTATCAGCTTTGGCTGGATTAGAGAACAGTGTCATCTTGCTTATATAATGACAGAAGAATGAAGCCAGCTCCCAAGCACTTTGTGGTGCGGAGCTGCTGCAGGCAGAGCCAATGCTGCCTCCTACTGGCAGCGGGCGCGGGAGGATGGAGGCAGCGCACGGCGAGCTGGCTGCGGGCACACGGCTCGGCCACCCTGGCCTGCCCAAGTGCCCAGCTCTGCCTGGGTGTTGCTGGGCCCTTAGCAGAGAATCAGAAACCTGACTGATAAAATAGCAAGTGTACGTTTTGGGACAAGAGCAAGCCACTGTGTCAAGCTGTGTCAAGGGTGTTTAGTCAAGTCAGTAATGTGTGCTGAACCAGACACATCTGGCTCTGCTTCACCCCGAATATATCCCTTTGCACTCTTGTCTCCATTGCTAGCCCCTGTGAAGGGAATTGATCTCTCTGGAGAGGGGAATTAATTTGTGCCTATATGTTTTAAAGAAAGTTGACCTTTAAAGTGGAGGAAAAAGTCTGAACCAACTCCAAGGAGAATCCTTATGCTAACCAAGCAGATGAATATATTTGTCTTAATGGAGGAAAATGAAAAGCAAGGAAAGCACCTGCTGGATGCTGGACATGACACAGATTGTAGCACTCTGTGCAGTTCTGAAAGATTCAGTTCAGTAGTTCAGTAGAACAAGCTTTTGGGTTTTGTTTTCCACCCCATCACTCATACTTTGAAAACTGGGTAATAGCTACAGTGATGAGAAATAGCCACTTGCTTGATTTTTTCCAAATTTGTTTCAGATTCTGTTACTGACAGCTGTAACCCACCAGCATCAACTTCTCTTGCTACTACCTTCTGGGACTGTCTAATCAGCAAAAACCGTTTGGTGTGTTCTCTTGAAAGCAATGATCAAGTGAAGAGAAGGGATGAATCTCAATACATTCTGCATTTTCTGTTTACTCTATAGTGTTCTTCTGTTTTCTGGGTATATACTGTTTGATTTTTCATCCCCTAGGAGGCTTTTGCTTATGATTGAATTTCTTCTTGGGCATAAAACAACTTCTAGTGTATTCATTCCTGGGTATCCTAACCCAAAAAAAGAAAAAAGAGCACAGCAACCTTAAAAGTACAAACCCTTTTTCTGTAAAATTGTGTGAGTCTATGGGAATGAGAGACAAGTTTTTCATAAAAATCATCAGTAGTGTAAGGCTTCAGTGTTACTTGTGTAATCTTAATATTATCAGTGTTTAATGGCATTCATTCATATCACTGAAAATGAAGAACTCTTTAGCACAACTAGTTGTACTAGATGAAAAAAGGTTAGTATTTGAGTTTGTATGTAGCCAGAAATTAGAGGGTATTTCTCTGTGTTCAAATGAAAAACAGAACCAGAATTTAAATTTACTTTGATATTTTGAATAAATTGTCATCAACAAGAGGAAATAGTGAAGGCCAAATACTGAAATTAGGAAGGACACATGCATCTATAACGTGGTATGCTTGACATGGCAGGTGTGTTGTCAAAGTGTGGGGAGGTGAGAGAAACAAAGCATCTCCACATCTGGGGATAGTTGCAGTGAGGTAGCTGCCATAGCTGTTACCCCATTTCTGCCCTTGCTTGTAGACTTTGCTGCCTGCTCAGCACAGATTCCTGCAAGGTCCCATATTGTCCCTGAACTAGCACAGTTTCTGCCTAGTGCAGGGGGGAAAACTGAAATTGTTAGTGAGCCAGAATTGTTTGTGAAGTGGATTCCCTTGTGTCTTACAAGGAGTGGGAGGTGAACCTGGTACTTAGGCTTTCACCTCTGTTTACAGATGTTTATTTTTGTGAATTTCTAAGACCATAGTATTTGCAAGGAAATCTGAAGTTCGACTGAAATCCATTGGCTAACTTTTAACAGTGACCTATGCACACAACCTGTATGATATTAGGAAGCAGGACCTAATGTGGCTCTACTTTAGAAAAAAAAAAATCTAAATATTGTAAGCTGTGTTAATAAAACTCCTGCAGGTGAGAGGAACTGCTTATTCTGTCTTTAGCAGTAGTGTTCTGATGCAGTTCTGGATATGACAGTTTACAAAATATTTATGAATAAATTGAAAATTGAAGAGAGTCATAGCAGTGAATGACTCAAGTCGGCAGTTTTTGTAAGTCTGATGAAAGTGATTTCAGCTAGGAAGAGTTGAGAGGAGACATGCTAGAAGTTACCCAGTATGTAAAAGGGTGTTACAGGTTGTCTGCTGTTCTTTATGCCAGTGAAGACAGAATTGGCTTAATTGTGGACAGAAGTTTAGTGTGGTTATTTAGAGTAGCCTGCAAATGTACCACTCTTGCAGGCTTCTAGGGAGACTTGTGGAATCAAATTTATTTATTTTCTTATTTTTATAGATTTTTTAAAATTTCCCTGTTCTGTTGGGGAAGAAAAATTGAATCTGTTTAATGCTACTGTATCCTACTTGTTCTTGGAATTTCTGGGGAGACAGTGTAGAGATGGCTTCTACTGTATGCACAGTGCAGTGGCCCTGCTGAAAAGGGTGATGGGGTTTTGGTGGTTTTGTGTTTGAGTCTTGAAATCTGTCTAGAAAATTACTTTGCAAATGCTTTTTTAGACATTGATACAGGGCATGCAGATGTGCATTGCCATGTTTTATTTGGCTTGGAGCAAGTCCAAGTGTCACTAATTGCCAATGGCTAAATGCTTCAGCTTTCTTTACAGTGGCACTAAAACAGGGACAGTGAAAATGTGTCTAATGGGAAATGAGCCTGAAATAGTAGGCCACCGTATTCTCCCTAAAAATAAACTGGAAAGAGGAGAGCATACTCTGCAACACGTGCATTGTGCATCATCTCAGGGTCTTGTGGGGGCTGCTTCCTGACATTTTTTTTGGGAGGAGCAAGTAGGGAAAGGTAAAAGCAGTTTGTGGTTTACTTAGTTGTCTGATAAGCTGAAGGTAGTCCATTCCCTCCTCTTTTTCACAACCAGAAGGCCCTGTTTATCTGTAATTGAGGTTAATTAAAGCCTTAGGGCAATACTGAGCCCCTGCCAATGGCTGTAAGGTACAGACATAATCAAGGCTGCGGCCCCTCACTGTAGGGAATGGGGAGGTAACCGTGGGCTTGTCACAGGCTCTGATAATGCAGATGTGCTAATGCTTCTGAAAATACAGGAGTGAATTTATTTTTGGTCAGATAGTTCTGTTCTTTCATTAATTTCTGGCTGTTATCAAAAAGTTGTGTGCAGTGTCTGGTTTAACATGTGTGCTTGCAAATGCATGTTAAGAGGCAGAAAGCTGCTGGTTCTCTCTATGGTAATGCAGGGGCTGCACAGGCAGCCAGAGCAGCCATTATGCACTCAGCAGGAGCGTCCTGCTGCCAGGGCTGTGTCATCCTTTACTGAGGGGCAGGACAAGGGAAGAATAGGCAAGTACAGATGTGCTTGCCAGGACAATGAGGTTTCCTTCTACTGCTTTTTGCAGTCGTTTCCCTTACAAAAAGTCAACAAGAATAAAGCTGAATATTTTCATTTATATTCTTTTGTTTTCCTGGTCAGGAATATATTGATTTGCTATTGGAGATGTGCCTTTGGAAATACTTCAGTAAGTGTGCGGTGTATCTGCCTATTAAGAATACTTTAGCGCTGCTAAAGATTTGCTCCCAGGGAATTCCTCTGATTCACATCACACCTATATATATTAAAGGGTATTCTATAGTAGCTTGAATTGGTGAGGAAGAACTGTGTGTATTTGTCCAGAGTGTTACATTTATGTGGAATTTCGTATTAGGTGCAAAGATGGCATCAGAAAGTAATGTACTGTGATCATCTCTTAAACAATAATTAACTATAACACAACCATGATCATCCAAACATCATAGGGAGAGTGAATACATTCAGGCAATCAAGGGATTTTACAATGTAATTATTAGGCATTGGGGAGATGTGACCCTGTTTAGGGTAACAGGGAGCTACGGTTAATTGATGCTAGGATAATCAAATTTTTACTCTTTTGTTGTTCTGGGACCCTACGCTTTGCAAGAAAGTGTGTGCATGTACTTAGAAGAAAAAGAAACTCCAAGCATATGAAATTATAATCCCAAAAGTGAATTTTGAGGTTATGCTTACATTATCTTGCCTTGCTGTACTGAATTACTGCTATGATTATAAGTGTTGAGAAATCATTTATATTGTCTGTAAATCATCCCCATTTTACATCACAGTGAAAATTCAATACATCTTGATTCCGAGTAGTTTGTAAAGGTATCTATTTTCCTAAGACATGAAAAACAGCTAGCTTTTTCCAAGTCAAACTCAAAAATTGAAGGTGTTTTTTCTTGCAGCCAAGAAATTTTTGTTGTGTTCTTTCTTGAAAGAAAATCTTTGATATGTGTACAGTCTGAACGTTACGACAGAAAATACAGGGGATGCAGTCCCCCTTGAGCTTCATTGTCTTCTCCAAGTTTAGAATGTGAGATGAAGAAATGGCATCAAGTTGCATCAGGGAAAGTTTTGATTGGGTATTAGGAAAAATTTCTTCATGGAAAGTGTTGTCAAGCATTGGAACAGGCTACCCAGGAGGTATTTAAAAAAAAAAGATGTGGCACTTGTGGACGTGGTTTAGTGGTGGGCTTGGCGTGCTGGATTACTGTTTGGACGTCATGATCTTAAAGATCTTTTCCAACCTAAAAGATTCTATGAGGATGTGAAACAGAATTTCATTTTATCAAAGTTCATTATGAAAGGGTTTCCACTGCACTGCTGTGATACAGAACCTCTGAAATTTCTAATAGCTCAACCTGCCCTCTAGAACATTTGAAGATTAAGTGTAGCATTGCCTCTGTCTCTTACTAAAAGTTTGTCTCTTGCTCTTTTTTTTTTTTCTCCTGTTCTCTCTCTTTTCCTGCTCTTTCTTGAAACAGAGTAATTTCTGAAAACTCTTCAGCAATCCTATCTCCATGTAAATTAATACTGTAAATTGTGCTGCTAGTGAGGGTGGAGGGGAGTAGTAAGAGTGGGTGGGGGGAGAGAAGAATTAAAATCATTCCAATAAATGGTTTAATTTATGCCTCAGCAGTTAAGCATGCTCCTGGTTAACAGAAATACCCTTCAGCTACACAGGATTTGGGAGGGTTGGAGGGCACTCATTTGCACATAAATAGCCATTAACTGATAAATTCCCAGAGGTCTCCTGTTGCATACTAGTGGTTCTGACCTACTTAGCTAGCTTAAATTTGTTTTACAGAATTATTATAATTCCATCCTTGGTACTTAAACTTTGTGATTAATGCATGCCTCACAATACAATTAAAGTATAATTACACAGTTTTACAGTTTGCTATCATGGTGTTATTATTATTACAAAGAGCTGGATTTTGCAAATATTAGAAGAATTAGGGTTCTGATACCCATCACTTTGCTGTTATTAAGTGATTATGTTAAATGGGACCCCTTTACTTCTGAAGAATGAAGTGGAGAGAGGGGAATCATTAACTAGCACATCAGATGGTTTCTAAGTGATTGAGGAAGAGATGTGTAGTGAGTTTTTTACACATCTGTAGATGATAGGTGCAAATACCTTTTGTGCATCTTTGTCAGCTGCCTATGATATGCTGTAGCACATCAGTGCTGTAGTGTTTGAAAAAGTTTCATACTAAACATCTCTCTGTAATCTGTTAAAAATCATTTGCATGTGTTAAACTTTGATTTTATTATACTTCATTGGAGCTTTTTATTCCATGGACTTTTTTTTATACTCTTACAAAAACATGAGCAGCCACATACAGAGGTTCAATAGATCTGTGCAGTGTAGTGTAGAGTGTGTCTGCAAAGATGATACAGCTTGTGCTCTGTAAACTCAAGGCAGTTCTCTGTGAGGGATCTTCCTGACTTTTCAGTTTCTGCATGAATGTATTGCATATTTATACTGGCTGCAAATAACAGTAAGTCACAAACACTGCTATTTTTACCTTAACTGTAAGGGTTACCTGACCTTCGCTATTTTTCAGACCAAGCGTAGTTCTCTGGCTGCTACTCATTCCTCAAGGAGTGATCCAAGAATCAATAATGTTACTTGTATATGACCTAAAAGATTTGCTTATGTGGTGCATAATTCTTATTATATCCTTTTTCTTTTTTTTTCCAGTGCAGCTGTATCAGAAAACCTAAGGCTTTACATTAATGATTAATATAATTAGCAATTAAAAAGACCAAAAAATATTTTTCATAATATTCTCCTTGTTTCATTATAAGTAACAAATTAATTTTACTTGGTTTATCTGTGAATATGTGCTATATTGCAGACTTCACTGGTGGGAAATTGATCAGTTAATGTATTTTCTGAATTACACTTTCTGTTCTTCTAAAGCTCTTAAGGTTATACTATTACATTTTTTATCTATAATTGCAACTGGAGTGAAAACTCCAAATGTGGTACAGAAATCGAATGTTGCACCCTCTAGTCTTATTTGATCCAGTGTCTTGGTTTTCATTTTTGCTTAGTTTAAAAAAACTTGTTGCTTATGTGGTTTTCTTAAGTTGTGCTATTCATTTCTTCAACAATGAAAATATTTCTCTTTTTTAATTCCAGAGAACACAAAGAGTAAAAGGCAAATAGAAATCCTTTTCTTAGAATTACTCCTTTCACATCTGTATTTTTGTCTGTATTTATGCTGCTACAGTGATATAATCTCTGCTTTTGCTATTATCATTTGAGCTCAGAAAACATTGGTCATAATTACTGATGCATGGAAGTATTCAAACAGGTAGCCAGTAATTATGCTTGGAAGAATGTACTATATTTCAAGGGTTCCTACTTGAATATTCGTGAATTGGTTTTATTTCTAGTCTTTAAAAAAATACTGCGTTGAAGTGATTTAAATCATTTTCATGTGGCACTGCAAAAATGCAAAGGCACATTACCAGAAAGAAATGGTCAGCAATAAGAGCTATTTTGCAAAGTTGGCTTGCAACAGCTACCACACTATGTGGAGAAAACAGTTATCCTGTAATAATAAGACTAATGAATTCAGAAATCCATTGATTGAACTGGCTCTGGGTAGATTATGTGCAGCCTTGCTTCAAGGAGAGGAATTTATGAAATGTTTGCCGCATCCAGCAAGCACTGCTGCTATAATACAGCTGCCTCCTCAGTGGTTTGCTTTGATCCTGTGGAATGAAAGGACAGGAGGATCAGCTCAGGTCTAAATGAGATTACAGCTGGTTCGGCAGCTTATCTGGTCTAATGCCAACTAGTGTGGCTTTGCACGTCCTAAGGGGTTTACAACAGAAACTGTTTATTGAGTATCATCGGTTTACTCAACACAAGCAGGCTAATCCTTCCCAGCCTCAGCATGTTGTAGGATTGTGTATGAGCCAAACCAAAAGCTGGTGCAGCCGGGGCCTCCAGAGCCCTTTGTCTCGCTTTATATTGATTTTTTTTACCTGTGTTAAAGATGGTAAAAAATAAAACCAATAACCAGCCCTATTGTGAGCAAAAGGTTAATCTGACCTAAAAATCTTACAAAAGCATCTTTTAACCCTAGAAGGGATGGTAGCCTTTCTCTGACTTTTCACTCAAGGGATTTTCCAGTTTCGGGTTTTGAAGAGCAAAATAGGAAAAACAGCTTCAACATTTAACTCTCTGTGTCTTGAAGCTGTCTCTGAATTTTTCAGCAGCTGCATAGAAAACTTTAAACAGTTATTTGTGACGTTATTAACAATGTGTTGTTTATCTATTGTAAGTGATGCTGCATGGCAAGGATGTGACACGCTGAACATAGAGGCAGAGTAGTAGGAGATGGTAGGTGTCCCAGGGCTCATGCTGGTTTTCCACTACAGCAGTTTTTATGTAAAAAACATCAGAAAATGCCTTTATCAGCTGCTTTCTCAATGAAAAAACAAATGTTGCAAACTAGGAAAGGGCATCTTAAGAAATTAAAAAAAGTAACAATCAGGCACATAAAAGCAGAATGTTTTAAAACATTACGTGCTGCAAGTTTTTAAATAAAACGTCTTTCTGTTTTGATATGAAATACAACGCAGTATTTCATACAATCATATTTTATTGAGCATATTTTCTATCTGAGGTGAGTCTTTTGGAAGGCATTACAGCATGTGTCAGATTATTATAAATCAAATGTTTTTTATAGTATAGAGAAGTATTGGAAACTCTAGGAAGCCTTGCAGAGTAGTTGCAATACATTTACACTGAGAAGAAACAAAGTATGTTATTGAATCTGCATTGTTGGAATTATTATTAAATACATGTATCTGTGTACTGTGCATATTATTGGGAGTTACTAAATCAGTTTTGTTATGACACAGGGAAGGGAATTTGTTGGCACAACTATCTGCCATCAACTGCATGTGGCAGTTTAAGTTCCACTTAAACTGAAAACTATTTGAAGACTGTTGATTGCTACCTAAAAGAAAAGATGACAGTAACTTGAGGAATTATGAATGGTTATTTTCTGTTTACTTCACCTAATTGGAATGAATGCCTATTTAAGCTATATGTAAGCAAAGATGTTACCATGGATACCATAGAAGCATCAGGAGTGTATTGTGGAGAAATTGCTAAAAATGTGTAAGATAAATGTGAACTTTACTAATACTTAAGCCTAATGGACAAAATGTGTACAATTTTAAAATGTAATTGTCCATTTACCTGCATTCTATCAAACCTGCTCTTAAAGCAATAGGTTGCTCTCGTGTAATATTACACTTTAACGTGTTTGAAGATAAAAACTATTGTTGATGATTGCTTAAAGTCTGTTTGTTCAAACATCTGAACAGTGCAAATCAAAGCATTTTGTCAGACTGTGAGAAGTTTTGCCTGGATAATGCTTCCCACACACACAGGTCGCCAGATAAATTATGTGCACAGTTTTACAGCGTAGCTGGTGCTGGAAGTTAAATGGATGCCCAGTGGTAGAACTTGTAAAACATTTTCCTGTTAACACTACCAGGCAGAATTGACATTGTTGATAGTACCTTTCATCTAATAAACTATCAGTTCTAACAGTGATTTTTACTGTGTTTCAGAGGGGATGATGATACAAGTTTAGCAAACCTGCCATTCTTCCTGGATGACAGAAGATTAGTTCTACTGTCTGTATTACCCAGTGTTGGGAACAATGTTAGTAGGGGATGTTTTGTACCCAAAGTAATCACCTCCACTAAAAGATTTATTACACAAACAGTATCCTTTCCCGCAACAGATACTCCATAAAGAACAAAATTGATTTTGCGGGAAAGAAATGAAATGCTTTGGTTTGGAATTTGGAAACAAGTTACTTCATTATCTTGAGTACAAGTTTGCCTGCCTTCCAAAATCTGTTTTCTCTCTTGAGAGGAAGATTTTCCTAAACCACTTACAGTATATGACTCCCAGCAGTTTGCTAGAGAGTATCCATATGCATACAGGTTTTGATTTTCTGCAAAGGCAGCTAGAGAAGCTGGAGCCGAGAGAGTTTCATTTTAGAAAAGGAAAACTTTATTTGAACTACAGTTCCTCTCTCTGTTACAATCTTGTTTTAAATTAAGAGTATTTTTGAAGTATTTTCTCAGGCATCCTGCCTGAAAAATGAGTGGCATGATAATAACAACAGTGTTACAGGGGTAATGGTAAGACAGATCTGTTACTGGAAATTATTTCCGAATGTCTGAAGAGATAAGTATGGGTAGTAGTACTTCTAGTTTTTTGTTTTCAGTATTTGGGGTTTAATATTTAATATTTTTATACTCTCTTCAGGACTTCGTGCAGTTATGCTCAGAGTCCATTTCACATCTGATCCCATCAGAAAATTTTAACTGAGGTGACACCAAGTCAGCATTTGAATTTCTGCAACCAGAATAACAATTTTACCAGTTTGTCTCTGCTCCTTGGTACTTGAGCCTAGGTGAGGACATGCTCAATGGGAGAAACTGCATTTCTAAAGCTGTACTAGGTTATGGAAGACATGATATGTGGTGAAGGTAACCTCAGTGAATGGTTCACACACTTTCTTGAACTTTGAAATTTTTTTTTAAATTTTTTATAGCATGGCTAAGAAGAATTTTAATGATCTTTGCATAGCCAGAAATTTGCCGTCACATTTCTTAAATTGTAAACTCTTCCAAAATTATCTGTATTCTTTTGACATATTTGAAACACTGTGAGCTTAAAGAGAGATCCACTTTAGTACAGTATGTGGGTGTCTCTTCCCCAGTGTGGGGCATCCATCAGCACTGGGAGTCTGTTTAACTACTGGGGTCTGAATTGTCAGAAATTATCTGTTTAATGTCAACCTTTAAGCTTTAATTTTTATTTCAGCTATCTGTACTGTGTAAAAAATTATTTTAAAAAGTGTAAACAATAGTTTACAGAAGAGATGAACTTGTCCCATCATTTTAATTCTCTGTCAGCTGCTGTTATCCTGATCTTAGAGTCCCATGGAAGAGCTCAAGGCAGGATTTTGGAAATTACTGTATCGAAAACTGGATTTCAGGATTTCAGTGCTGGCCTTTCAGAACCATTGCTTGGCATTGCAGTCACACTACATAGTTATTGTTTCTCATGAAAGTTTTTTTGCAAAAAAAGACAGTAAGGAATTGGTAAAAAAGACTCAACCTGTAAAAATTCAGAAAATTTGTTGTATCTGAGTCTGGGCTATTGTGTAGCTATAGACAGCTACATTTCATTGCCCTCCTGGTGTTCTACAAGAATATGGTTCAAATAAATTATGTTGTATAAGTAAGCAGCGTATTGGGTTCCCAGTAAAAGCAAAACATTGAAATACCGATTTAAGTTGAGCAGAGAATGAACAAGATTATTAGGGGACAGGAGCAAATGCTGTTATGAGGGGAGGCAGAGAAAGCTGAGTTTTTCATCCCCAGGAAAAGAGTGTTTGGATGGGAGATGGTGGGTGGAAGGCATTTTATTGATTTGTAAAGCAGTCTAATGGGGTGGGGGAGGTTATAGATAAGATGGAATCAGACTTATCACAAAGGTGTATGGTTGTAGGAATCAATGGACTGAAATTGTGAGGAAGGAAGTTTTTATTAGATATAAGGATAAAATTTTCACAACATAAACATTGGAACAAATTTCTAAGGTTGTAGAATTCCCTTCCTTACTTTATTGAAGATTGGCATTGCTTTGAGCCAAGGGTTGTACCTCCAGGGGTCCATTCCAGTTTAGATTTTTTTTCTATGACTTTAGCTTTTAATAAAAAATGCACAAAACACAACAAACACTTCCCTCAAAAAAAAAAAAAGCAAACAAATGCAAACAACTGACAAACAAAATACAAATGGAAATCGTGTTTAACACATAATGTCTAGAGGATAAGTTTTAGAAGTTCTACTCAAACAGAAGAGTTTTATGAAAGGTACCTATTTGGAATCTCCAGTTTGTCTGTTTATTAAGTAACATGACTTTAAAAAGCACTTGTTTTTCACTTCAGCATTTCAATTTCTCAGATAATCTGGCATTCTGATTCTCACTATAAATTATATTCATGTATGAGTAATTTTCTAATGATGTGGAAGGTTTCTATATGCCTCCTTTGGGGATTTCAGCAAGAAATGTGCCCTTGCCACCAAGAATCCTGATGGTATCCTGTGCTGCAGGAGGCAGAGCATTACCTCATAGCTGGCTCACGGAGGGGATCATTCCCCTCCACTTCCCACTGGTGAGGCCCCAGCTGGAAGTGCCATGTCCAGTTTTGGGCAACTCAATACTAGAGAGACATGGACATATTGGAAAGAGTCCAGTGAGGAGCTACAAAGATGATTTCATGACTGGAACATCTCTTCTGTGAGGAGAGGCTGAGAGAGCCAGGACTGTTCAGCCTGGACTGGAGAAGGCTCAGGGGGGGATTTTATCAATAAATAGAACTATCTCATGGGAGGATGCAATGGGGTCAGAGGCAGGCTATTACTGGTGCCCAGTGACAAGATCAGAGGCACAGGTGAGTCCCTCTGAACATCAGCAAGCACTTTTTTTTTACTGTGAGGGTGGCTGAGCACTGGTACAAGTTGTCTAGGGCATTGTGGAGTCTCCATGCTTTTCAAAAGCCATCTGTACATGGTCATGGGCAGTCAGCTTTTGCAAGCAAGGAGTTCATTCAGAGGGTCTTGATAGGGGTGAGTGGATCTTTCTTTTGATTATTTTGAAGGAAGATACTCTTTAACAGGGAAGAAATGGTGCTCAACTTATTAGCTGTGACCCTCGAGTCTTTGCTTGTAACTGTCCTGTACTGATGGCAAGAAGGAAGAATCATGGTACCAGCAGTGATGTGTTGTTTTCATCTAAATACCTGACAACTAATACTGTCTCTTCCCCATGTGGCAAATATTAGCATTTATGTTCCTAATAAACTCTGAACTTGAATAACTATAATCTGCAGTGATCTGGGCTCCCTGTTCTTTCAACTTCCTATTACAAAAAAAAAGTAATTATGTCACTTACAACTTAAAGTTACAGAAATGTAATTACAATTTCTCAGTTCTCTAAGAAATATTTTATATGAAAGATTACTAGCGTATTTTTTTTAAACAAACAAATGAACAAAATCTTCAAAACCAAAGGCCTGAAGTGTCTCATGGTTAGGGCTGATCACAGAATTTCCAGTGATTCCTGTAAGCCTCCCCCTTCCCATCAGTGGTGAATGAGTATGTTTTGTGTTTTCCTTTTAACCTCTAATTTTGTGAGGTGACAGGGAATTTATTGGAGAATTTTGTCTTGATCTGATGAAAACTAATTGTAATGTTGCAAAAGTTTTCTATTCAAAATAAGGCTTTTAAAAATTGAAATGAAGCTATTTTAAGTTCTGTTAAATGGTAATTACTTATAAATATTAAATTTGGATTAGGTGGGGATTTTTGCATATATGTGAACTAAAAACGCAGAATACAACAGGCTAGAATAGTATCAATTTCAATATATCTTGTTAATTCTTTATTTTTCTCTTTGTTCTTTCAGAGGATTAAAAAATTCTGAAT
Source organism: Origma solitaria (assembly GCA_013397895.1). Lineage (NCBI taxonomy): Eukaryota > Metazoa > Chordata > Aves > Passeriformes > Acanthizidae > Origma > Origma solitaria. Next base: position 127,357 of record VZRL01001194.1, read on the forward strand.
CTGTCCTCTACTCAAAGTCTGCTTAGGGATACTAAATGCCTTTTATCTCTTTACTTTTTCTGTTGTTTCTTCAAAAGAACAGAGCAGGGACCTGTTCAAAGCAACAAGATGACTCCCAGTGCCTTGAATAGTGCGAAATCTAGAAGAGTCTGCCTGGCTGTGATGTGTTATGCTGAAATGAGTACCTGGACACTCTCTCCTAGGACTTAAGATTTTGGGACAGCAAAGGATCACTTTGTGTGTTTGTATTTTGCATTACAGACACAAAGGAAACTGTAATCTTAGCATATGCCTGCTTAGTACAGGGGAGAAGCTAACTTGGCTGAACACCAGTGAAGGTAATGAAGGAAAATTGCAGTTGGACTCCAATCAGCTGTCTGTTTTTCCCAACAGTATTCCACAAACTGAAATGTGAACTAGTTGCACAGAATTAACACAGGTTGTGTTGTCTTTGCTGCTCTTGCAACCTTATCTTTTGTAAATGTGATTAGGCAAAGAAAACAGCTCCCTAACACAAATGGCTAGGGTGGCTATGGCAGATGTAATATTCCCCCCCAGCAGACCTAGACAAAGCAAGCCTGAGCCCTGTTGCTTGCATTTAAATTACGATCATAACAACTTGACTTTTCAGTGATGCAGATAAACCCACTGAGAAGGGTTAAGGAGAAAGTGCTAAGTAATGTACTGCAGCTTTGAATGTCTGGCTTTTCTGTACCTTTGTGTTTTAGGGTTGTGTGTCTGTTCTTGTTAATATCTTTACTTTGTCTTTGAGAATAGTAAGGATGTTGGGGATTTCTTGTTCTCCCTGTGTATTTTAAAAGTATTACTGAGCGCACACAACATGCTGTCACAGTGAATGCAGGGTTCTCTATTACTGTGCTTAGCTATAGAGAGGATTATATTAAACTCTGTAACCTTGCTGGAGCACTTTTGTACATTGCTGCTATATTGATAATCTTCACATGATTCAATTGCAGTTGAAAACCTTTTATTCACAGCATTAACACTTCCAATCCCAGTGAAGACTAGAATCTTTGATATCAGGAGATGAACCCCCAATGTGCAGATAATTCTTCTGATTTTTAAAAATTTATTTATTAATATGGTCTTGCAACTCTTGCCTTGGACATTTCTTCACTTAGGCATATACAGGGAGTACTCACCAAGCCTAGCCATTCAAAAGTGGGGAAAAATATTTATTAATTAATGAACTAGTGGTTAACTAATGGGCTATTATGCTGTTTGATTGTTAACAATATAATGAATGCTTTTGGAAAATATTTGTGTTATAAAAGAAATGCACAAAAATATTTTTGAGTAATTAAGAAAAACATTTCCTAGTGTTCCCCATTCATAAATTATCTATGAATCAGTGGATGGAAGGAGCAATGTAAGATATGTTTGCATTTTCTATCTGTCATTAATGCAGACCTAGTAATGAACAGCTTTCTTCTAAAATCTGATGTTAAAGGTATAGAAAAATCATTGGAACTTATTGCCCCATCTTCAATATTGCACCTTATAAAATCAGAATTTTGGTGATGCTTGCACTGCATGTCTTTAAAGTCAATGGAATCCAGTCAGTAGAAAAGAATTCCAAGTTTGATTTCCTTTTCTTTGTTCATGATTATATTATATGGTAGTTCTTTTCCAAATCCTTGCTGTTTCTTGTAATTTAGTAGGAATTGTTTCAGGTAGACTGCTGACCCATTTCTCCATATATGTAAGACTTTCATCAAGGAATCAGTGGAAAGTTCTTGCAAGTGTTTAAATGACAGTTTTCATTTGGATCTTGTGATTGTCATCTCTTTGGCCTGCATTGTTGCAAATCTCACTGAGAATCCCCATGAGAGTCAGAAGCACAGGGCAGGCTGTTCTCAGCATGTACCAGGTCTCTGTTCTGCTGGAAGTGCACGGGGTAAAAGTCACTGCAGGAATAATGTGGTAAAAGCAGTGGTATAATATAGTACGGAGAACTGGCTCTGCTTGACACTTCATTTGTGTGTTTTATTTTTTTCTCTTTCTTACTTAAATTCAACAGTATTTGCTCTGTTCCCGTTTTCCTCTTTAAAGGATATCCACATTTCTTCCTGCAATTTCATAAGTTTTAAAGCACTCTCTTTTTTTATTCTCTTGTCTCTGCCGAGTCTGTAGTTGATATCTTGGGAACTTTTACTGCTCTTCAGTGAAGGGCAGGAATATTCAGGTTAGTACCACTTTGGCCTTTGTGCAACTTCTGCCATCCAGTAGGAAAAAAGTAAAGGAGTATATATGACTTACACCTAGATTTTGAGTCTTTGTCACAGCAATGTGCTGTTTCCTTCTAAAAGTCCAGAAGGTGAATTCTCAAAGAATATTGAAGGTTCAAGGGATAGCTGTGTACAGAAATGCTGCAGCTTGACAAACTAATATCCTGAATACTTGGTTTGAAAACTATGAAGAGGATTAGGTCATGGCTGCTTTTGCCAGTTTTAGTGATTGGGAAGATCATTTAATCAGTGAGAACTTTGCTGGTTATATATCATACCACATTATTGTTTCCAAATTGCTGTGGAAAAAATGGCTGTCTTAAAAGCCTGAGACTTTCAGTTCAATTTTTTTTTGTGGTACATGCTGTTTGCTCTGTTATGTTTAAATCTAAATAATTTAGTGTGGAACATAAATCTAGCAAATTCCTCTGTATTAGTTTCAGACAAAGAGCTCCATTTCTTGAATTGTATTTCTCTAAAGAAGTAGCAGTCAAGCTATGTATTAAAAAATTTAGAAACTTGGACTTAACATTTGAATAGTGTATATCTGCCATTTTTGCATATTATGGAATCAGTTGCATTGGTTATGTTTTATGGGGGTTTTATTTGTTTTCTTTGTTTTGTTTTTAATATAACCTTAAAGTTGGAAAACTATATATACTGGGTTTGATTTACTTTTAATTTTATGTCAAAATGTAATGTAATCAATTGCTATTAATTGTGCAGTTGGGAGACTGATTTCTGGAAGATGTGTGAAACAAACAAAAAACTTTCAACAGAAATATTTTTTAAAAAAATACTTATGAGAATATTTTAAAAAACCCCAAAACATAAGCACTAGATTACTTATCTGTTGGTAGTATAATTATTTAATTACTAACATCTTGCATCATCTGTTTTAACACCCTTTCAGGTAATGTGAGAAAATACTGCTGCCATAAATCACTATAAAATGTAAGGGGATCTGACACATTTTCTCCTCTCTTCCCTATGTTTTAGTGAATATTTCAAGTAATGTCTGAGAAATGAAATCTGGCCCTAGTCTTCAAATCACTAGAAGGAAAAAAGTAGTGGTTTTAAAGTGGTTAACTGTTCTTAAAACATTTATATCTTCAAAAAGCTTTATGCAATTTCCTGAATAGGTTTAGTTATGAATAAGGATCATTTTGTTTAAGGCATGTTCTGTTGATATTATTTAACTTAGGAAGGTGACCCTGAGCTAAATTGTAATGTGTGATTTGAATGCCCATGGGCTGCCCTTCATTGGTTTGATTGGGAGAGATTATCTGGATTTCTAATATACTTTAATTACTCTGCTTATATAAATTGTCACATTAGAATCTTCTTAACTGTTGAGTAGTCTGTTCTGTCAATGATTCACTAACAATAGGAATATACTAGGCTCTTCCACTGAGATTTGAAGATTTATACCACCAATGAAAGGACTGGAATGGCTCTATTTAAACCTACTGTATCTTCAATAAGAAAGAGTATGTGATCTGCTTCTACTCGGGCGATTGATGTGTGGTAAATTGAAAGGATCTGTAGCCTTTTTTTGTTTTGCTACAAGGCATTTTTCCAATTAAGGGAACACAGTGTAAAATATGTTTTAAGATGTTTGGGGGTGATGTATTCCTGACGTGCATGTGGGGAAAAAAAAATGCCTAAAACAGTCTGAGTAGGATTTTTGGGTGGAGGAAGGGAGAGTATCTTTTAGCAATGGTTGACTAAGGCTTACAGAGAAGCTGCTGTGATTGAAATCACAGAATGGGTCAGGTTGGAAGGTACCACAGTGGGTCATCTGGTCCAGCCTCGCTGCTCAAGTAGGGTCATCCCAGAGCACAAGGAACAGGATTGTGTCCAGACAGTTCCTTAATATCTCCAGTGAGGGAGACCCTACAACCTCTCTGGGCAGCCTGTTCCCGTGCTCGGCCATCCACACAATAAAGAAATTCTTCCTCATATTCAGGTGGAACTTCTGTGCATCAGTTTCTTCCTACAGTGCTGTGGTGATGTCAGCCTCTTTTGGTCTTTTACTCCTGGGCATCTGCCTGCCTGGCAGCCCTGTTCAGATGCACTTAGATGTTGCTAGCACTTGGAAGAGTCCTGCTCTCAAATGGTGTTGTAGGGGTCTTCCAAGACACAATAATCTGGTGCCCTACAGTAACAGGTCCAGCTTTCCAGCAGCTCGTTTGACACATGCAGCATGTGTGTGTGTCTTGTACAACAAACCACTCTTGCCTCCACTCTGGGATTTTGCCTCCTGTTAACCTACAGAAAATTTAAAGGATTGAATCCAGCACTTCTCTGATGGGCCCAGAGACATCTGATTTAGTGTCATGAAAACAGAAATCTCTGTGTTTGGAACCACTTGTAGAGCCCCACTGCTGAAGATGTGTGCTTAAGTGTCTTGGGGTTTTGTTTTGTTTTGTTGTTTGTTCATCATTTAAATCACACTGATATAAATGGTGGTGTGCAAGTGTGCCATAAAGAACTTAAGAACCATGGGTGAATTTAAGCATTTGATAAGAATCCTGCATATTCGAGTTCTGAGAAATATCCCTCTTCCCTTGTTAGCCCCCCCTACACCACTGCACCAGTCAATAATCATCATACACATTCATAACCAGGCATATTACTCGGACATCCTTTTTTTGAATAAACAAACACATGGTCTGTTGAAGCAAATTAAAATGGAGATCACTAAAATATCATTTAATGAATACTGAACTGATAAGGGCATGTTGATGTTTGATAATACTGTGTCATAACTTTTTCCAGTTCTGCTTGTACACTCTGTGGTACAGAAGTACAGCTCTGATGGTGGTGGTGCTATTATTATGGCTTACACAGTGCTGACGCTTACGTTATAAACTGTGTGATCTTTTTCCAAATGCTTCTTTTAATGGACGGGAAAATTTTTTTTTGGTCATAAGTTTCTCATCTTGCTTAGCTTTTTGAAATGTAGTTTTTAATTCCATGAAGATGGGTGAAAATTCTGTGCACTTTGGGAACTCCTACTGCAGTCATACCAGTCTCGATATACTGGGTGCTATATAAAGGGGTATAAAAAAGAAATGGTATCCTAGAGAGCTTAGAAACAGATTTAAAAGAAGTCTTGGATGTTTGAATCAGACTTGGGTAGAATTTAGTTGCCTTCCTTCATGCATGTCTCACTGAAACAGACTGAATGTGGAAGTGTCTGACAGTGTGTAGGTGACACCATTTTAAGCACCCACCTTCCCTAGGTACCAAAACGTGTGCCCAGAGACAATAAGGCTGTTGTCATAGACCTTAGCTGTTCAGCATCCAGCTTAGACACTTTGAGGCCATAAAGTAGATGTTCTAGCACTTTAAATTCTTGTAAGCACGCTGTCAGTGCCCATACTAAACATGCTGATAACCAGGAGTTCAGTGCAGGGCTCTGCCCCTCGGCACACCTGAATTCATGACCAGGGCCAAGAGAAAGGAGGTTCACCTTTTCACACATTAGGTCAGGTGGTCACAATCATTAACCAGCAACCAGAATGCCAAAAGCCTTTACCATGTGATGCCTGCAACCCACATCTGTGACTTGCCACCACTCTCTAAGCTGCATCCCCGTGCAGCTAGTGTGCTGTTTCTGTGAATCCAGATCCATTTCTTTTGCATGAATCTGCGTTTGTAAGAGGTAGGATCATACGGTTTGTTACTTGTATCTTGGCACAGTGCTGTGATACTGCCATTTTGGTTTTGCCTTTGTGAATGCCAGTACTACAGTCCAGACTGAAACTAGCTTCTCTTTCTTGGTGTTTAAAAAAATCCTGTATAAAAATATTTAACTCACTCTAAGAATGTGTTTTTCTGTACACTTTGTATTATATTTTAGGGTACTGTAAGTGGTTATGATTCAGAAATGTTACATGTATATAGTGTTAACTGTGTATTTGACAGACAACAAGTAAATAAATGCCTATGAACAAATTACTAAGTAGAAATTGAACAATGAGTTTGCCAACATGGGAGTTGGTATCCATAGGGATCAATGAAATAAGTGCTCTAGATGCAATTTTCTGTAACATGTAATTAAATGGCATAATAATCAACTAGTTGAATACTCCTACTTGATTATTTTCAAAGGCAAATGGAGGGCTCACAAGGACCTTTTTCAGCTTAATCTTGGATAGACTTAGTTGCTGGAAATGCGCGTGGCTTCTGCTGAAACCTTGCTTTCAGTTCTGGTCGCTGTAAACAACAGTTCTGGTGGTATGAGAGGAAGAAATCTGTAGACTTATTAAAGAAGTATTGATGTTTTATGACATTTGAAGAAAGTGAAATTGGATGAGTAGTTTTTAACACTGCAATACTGTTTGGTTGCTAAAAGCTGAGTGTACTGCTCGTCAGAGACTGGATGTTTCGTGTCTCGAAACACCTTGGAATGCCGGTGTCTCTGTCTGGTGGGAGGGGCAGGCTGGGCTTTGCTAAAAATGAGGCAGTGCCCTGCTCTACCCCCCGAGCCCCCAAGCCCTGGTTGAGCTGTCAGTCATGGCATCATCTGGGGACCTGAGCAGAGGATAGATATGGACCTGTTGGATCAAGGCCAGAGGAGGCCATGGAATTGGCAGGAGGACTGGAGCACCTCCTCTATGAAGAGAGGCTGAGAAAGTTGGGGCTGTTCAGCCTGGAGAAGAGAAGGTTGTGTGGAGATCTCATGGCAACCTTGCAGCATCTGAAGGGGATCTACAGGGAAGCCAGGGAGGGACTCTGTATCAGGAACTGTAGTGATAGGACAAGGAGTGATGGGTACAAACTGAAAGAGGGGAAATTGAGATATTAGGAAGAAATTCTTTACTGTGAGGGTGGTGAGACACTGGCAAAGGTTGCCCAGAAAAGTTGTGCATGCCCCACAAGTGTTCAAGGCCAGGTTGGATGGGGCTTTGAGCAACCTCATCTAGTGGGAGGTGTCCCTGTCCATGGCAGGGGTGTGGGAACTAGGTCATCTTTAATATCCCTTCCAACCGAAACAATTCTATGATTCCATGAACTATGTTGGTAATCTTAATGATATAAAAAGAAGGAGAATATTTGGAAGGGAAATCTCCAAATTTAAGTGTCCTGCAAGTAGCGTTGATTTGCAAAGGGCACAAAGCACTTGGGTCTCTTTGAATCTGATTGTGATCGTGCTTTGCTTCCTTTCACTTTGCCTGAGTTTTTCTGGAAATAACTGATGATTGTAGTTGAAATTCTATGCATCAAAACCATTTACCATTTTAGAAATACTCATATATCTCTTCGCAATCTCTCTAGTTCTATCCAAGTGTGTTGGTCCTTCAGGTGGTGGGTTTTAATTATTTATTTGTTTCAACATCAAAAGGTCATTCAGGTCCTTTAAAATGACTTTCTTGAGCTTAATCTTAGCTGTACTGGGCAGCTGAGATTTGTAGATGCTGTGGCTGGCCTGGCTTGGTCTGGGAGTTGAGGAGCTGGGAATATTGTCTGTGAAGAAACCAGTATCTATATTCATAGCCTGTGAGACTCTGAGGGTGGTAGCCCCTGGCAGTGCTGGTTACGAGAGAGGTCTTCTCTCATGTTGGGGAGTTCTGAACCCTTGTAGATCAAATTAAATGACATTGCATTAAGTCTGGATGCTAATATGCATCCAGTGCAGATTACAGACTAGGAGTGACTTGAAAGTTTCCATTATATAGGCAGGTTGATGAATTTTGTGTTTTACTGTTCTGGCTTGACCTAAAGTTTGGCTCTGTTTTAGTAATGCAGGCTTGCGAGGGCATATTTTATGATTACAATATCTGCATGCAGGCTGCAATTCCTTAGCCTAGGTGTAAGGATATAGAAAGTAATCCTGTTTGCTACTATTATACCTACACATCCAGCACAATCCTCATTTCAGGTAGCACAAACATTTCCCTCTTTGATAAACCCAGGCTTTATTTGATCTGATGGCAAAATGAGAAAAAACCCCACATTTCTTTTTACAGAAATAGGAAGTTCATTATTTAAAAGAAGTAAAAACCACACCAAGTTATTACCCATGTAATGAGGCAACTGGTGGTTGCAGATTTCTTAACAGAATGGAAAATTAAATGCAGAAAGTTTTAGAAATTGAGTGATGTTTGATGGCATGCTTGTCTAGTGTTAGAAAAAAATGTAGAAACCTGAAAAAAAAATAAAATTGAATTTATTCATATTTTTGTAGAGTTAAAAAATGTGCTTGTTGGTAGAAGTAGCTGGCTACATCAGCTGCAGCATTTATTGATGCCCCATCGATTTCAAGCATTTACTTTATTGCAAGCATTTGTGTAGGTTACTATGAATAAACATAAATACTGATTTGTACGTGTTGCCCTTCCACTGACACAGAGATATATTACCTTACTTTGGAAGTCTGTACACCCTTCTACTTTGCATAGATGGCTAAAGGAGATGCAAGGCTCCCGTCTTTGGAGAGGCAATTTAGAGGAGAGAAAAAGGTCTTTGTGCAATTTTACAGCGTAGTATGGATGTAAGTAGGGCAGAATTTGGTCCCAGAAGTTTTATTCTCTGCGTTATGAGACATCATGCTTTCCTTTCCTAACAAAATAGAACAGAAAAGTCCTTTGTTTTTACTGTTAAACTTTTTCTTTTTGTAATAGGCCAAATAATTTTTGGACTTGTTTCTTTAGCCTTGCTCTTATATTTTCATCATTTGACCTCTAGACCTCACTATTTCTACACCCTTTTCTTTTTCCTTTTTTTAATAAGGGGATACTCCCGAAGAAGCGTTGCTTGAATTTTTATGCTAATCTCACTTCTATTTCAGTTCATGTTGACTTGGAGAATATGCCTTGTAAATAGGAATACCAACTGACATACTGAATATAATCCTCAGTTTCTAAGCATTGATTGTTTTCACAGCATCCTTAAAGGGTAAGCTGTCTCACTATCCAAATATCATGGCTGGGAAACTGAGGCTAACAAAGGCTGTATGATTTATGTGAAGCCACAGAGGGAATAAATGTTGGGTTTAGAATTCCTGGCTTCTGTTCCTGTGTTTGGACTCATGCCATCTCTCAAAGAAATCCTTGATTCCTCTTAATGCTGCATACCTTTCCTTGTCTGTTAAATGTAGCCATTCGAAAAGTAGCTGGTACTCAATTCTCTCTGTCTGTCCTATTGAAACTAATGAATGCCTGCAGGCAGGCATAGGGTATCGTTACCTTTGACAGCCAGTATGTTTTATGTTTTAAATTATGTGTTGGGCAGAATTTTTGGATACTAATTTGATATAATGAGATGCGCTTCTAATATCAACCATAGTACGGGAAGGCCTTGCAGCCAACCTACTCTTTATTTAAAATTATTCCATTTCAGATGTCCTGATGAGTGCTGTGAGTTGTGTAATTCTTTCATAGTTTTCCCCCATTCCCAGAAGGGAACTAGAAGCTGGAGTTTTTACTATTTTTGTTTTGGTTTACTTCAAATTAGGGTAAGCATAAAATAAAGATCATGGGGAAGATTTTTGTGAAACAGTTGCTATTGTGAGAATGGCAGTTAAGAAAAAAACATTGTAGTCTAGAAATGTTAGTGTTAAGGCAATTCTCAATGCCTCTGCAGTTTGCCATTATCTTATAAATATCTTGACTCTGACTTTACAGTACTGTTTATAGAATTTAATAAAGCAAATGTAATAATGCTGCCTGTGCTTTAATGCACAATCTCAATTGGGTTGACCAGAAGATAAATAGGAACAGGAATGATAGTGTGTTCCTACAGATTGTTTTTAATAAGCGTGTTATTTAGTTGATCAGCCCAGTACTGTAATGCCTCCTATCCTGCTCTACCAGACAAATTTATTAATGTCCCCCCTCCCCATTTCTCTGAGAACATTGATTCCCTGCAGACATATCTCTATTAAACCTCTAGAAAGTCACAACTTCCAAATTAGATTAAGTAGCAGGAACGGTACTGGAAGAATCAAAGAAAATTGAGTGTGTTATTGAATTCATGCCACATTGTCTGAGGAAGAGATGGGAGTTATGTGTAGTGGTAACTTTTGTCTTTACTGTACTAACAAAGCTGTGGGCATTGCTGTCAAACCTAATTGTCTGCAGTGCATCAGGATAAAATGAATCTTTTATCTAAATTCGTACCTAGTGAGATTTTACAAGTGAGAAGTAGATTTCAGAAGGAAGCTTTACAATTGATCGAAATCATTTACCATTATTTGCTGTGCACAACTCTATCCTAAAAATCGTAGTGACAAAAATTTTAAAGAAGCCCCTGGCTTTGGATTGGAAGCAGACTTGCTTGTCATGCTAGCAGTTGCAAAATGCAGATATTCATTTTAAAGCTGCCAATTTCTCATTTTGATCTGACATATTAAAAAGCATATAATTAATGGTTGACATTAGTAATTAACATTAACTTTATGGTGCTTGATATGCCATCATTCATCCATCAAATAACTGGTATGCATAATGTCTTTGCATAAAGGTTTTAATTGCTCAAAATGATCCTTCAGTTCTCAGGCTCTACGGTTTAAAGTAGTTGTAAAGGCGTTTTAAAAAGATGTGAATTTTTCATTTATTGAACGTAAACATTGTTTTTGTTTCTCCCTAGGAGCGTGCATGAACATGTAAGCCAGGGACTTCAACTGGGAAGCACAGCCCCAGACGCACGGTTTCCATTAGTGGCTAAAGAGCACCACCTTGCTGTCGCCAGTGCTCTCTGGAGAAATTTCTTTCCCTACTTGAAGAGCCAGAGAATGTCACAGACGCTGCCTTCCCCACAGCTTGCTGATACAGCTGCAGGTTAGCACTGACCCTCCCTGCGACGTTCTGGATTTGGTGCTATTCTCTGGGTCACAAACTTTCAAGGAGTTTATATTTTGGGATATTTCCCCTTCCATGTAGGAACTTAAGTATATATAAATACAAAAAGTTGAACCTGTGCTAAATGTTTTGGCACAAAGAAATATTGTAGTGTTGAATTCCTTAATAGGATATGAATACATTGAGAACACTATAGGGCTTTGAAGCTATACAAGCCTGACTTCTTTTCCACTACTACTCACAGATTATAATCAACATGCAAGTATTATACAATATAAATAAGAATACTGTTTTTCACTATATCCAGAATTTACACGCTTTTGTAGAAGTTTATTTGTGTTGAACTGTTCATAATGGTTGAGAATCAAACTAAATTTTTAAAAATACTTTTCATTTGAAGGCAATTTTTAGAAGTTTTCTTACTTGATTGTTGCTTTTTGCCAAAGCCTTATGTTCATGGTCATAAAACTATTTCATAATGCATTCTAAGTATTTGTCTTGCTTTACACTGAAGGCTTTTAATCTTGGAGTACAACATTCCGTATGTGTGCGAACTCCACATGCAACGAGTCAGCTTGGCAGTGAATAGAAAGATATCCCAGTTTGATCTTTAACATCAGTAGCTAACATTGTGTTCAGTAGTTACAATGAACTCTTGTATCCAGTTAACTAAAATTCAGAGGAGTGAAACATAAAATATTTTTTCCCATCATGATATGAATTAGATAAAGTTACAAGCTCAGGAGTACTGAGAAAACAGAAGAGCTGAAAGACCCTTCATTTGAAGCAGCTCTGCAGTAGTTAGAAGGTAGCATTAATGAAAGAGAGAGTGTGCAACAGTAGTGGTCTCACACTGCTGAAACATGTGAGAAACAGCAATACAAATCAAAGGAAGAGGTTGTTAATGTCAAAACTTTCATTCATTTCCTACAGTGACATAGCTTTTTTTATTTTATATTAGCACAGTGAAATAGCGAGAGCAGCTAGCTATTATAAACTCGTCTGAGAAGGAGGGGAGTGCAGTTGTAACCTGCTTTATAGAGATGTGTGAGGGAGCACTACAGAGACAGGCAAACCTTTCCCACACTGTTGGAGCTTCTTGCCGTGAGGTTGCAGCCCAGAGGAGAGAGAGAGCAGCTGTCACAGCTCTCCTGCTCCCCCTGCCAGGCAGATAGCCTGGCCCTCATGTCACTGTTCTGCCTCCCGTTTCTCCCCAACCTATGCTGCAGAAACGAGGTGATAATCTGGAGGAAGGCTGGCACAAATTGTTTCCTCACCTAAGGCAAAGTGGGGACACTCTGTATGACCTTGTTTATTCCTAGGCACATAAGGAAATGGGAAGTCCTTCAAGGTTTAAGATAGTCTGTCCCTGTACTGGTAATTAAAATAATTTCATTGTTGTTTCTGAAAACTAGCCTTTCCTGTCTAATTCAAAGTCAGTTTATCAATGCATACAGGTTTATATTTATTTTAATATCTTGAATTGGAGAATTTAAGAACTAGTGAGCCCCTTTATCATTACCTTCCAAAGTCAGTCCAAGACTCATTTGATACCTCTCATTTCCTATAACCTAATAACTGCTCAGCATTTAAGATTACATTTAATTTCTGAGTCTTAATGCACTTGTCGTTTGCAATATTAAGAATGTGCTGTATTTTTCATTCTGGTAGTGTTGGATACAGATTCTAGACTAGACCTAACAGAAACAGCAAAAGGTTATGCTTCATTAACACAATTCTGCACAAAGTACTGCCCAGATTCTAGATATGCAATTGTTATATGAAGATCCTTTACAAGAGTAAATTTTTCTGTAAGTGCTTCATTTATATGGTAACTTTTGATACATGATAGTGTATTCTATAAAAAGAAAAGTACCAGCTTTTACTGAGTGAATTCTTTATAGATACAGTTTTTCACTGTGAGAAGTGTGTAAAAACAACAAAACAAATAAATAAAACTCAGCCCTGTAAAGCACAGTAATGTGTGTGTGTACAGGCCACAATGTAGTGGATGGAGGTAAAAAAGGGAAGTCAAGAAGACAAAAAACCAGATTTTAAGGTGTGTTTTTTATTGCAGAGGTGGTAAAACTATGCTTTCAGGATTTACAAACTGTGGTTTTGTGAATCTATTTAAAATTGCATATGTTTGGATCCATTTTTCCTCCTTTGCAGCCAATGTGTCTTGATGACTTACAGAGTGCTTGTGTTAGAGACTACATTTTTAATGTGGATACAAACACTCTCTGTTAGAACAGCTGCCCAGTCTTAATTGAGATTTCTGGTACTTCCAGCCTGCACATTATTAATTGTAATTAATTTTCAAGACTTTTTAGTTTAACAGGCATTATACTGAGAAATTATTAACATGGTGCCATGTTTTTCTCTCTTTAAAAACAGGTTTTACTCTCTTAGCTTTGGATATACCCAGCAAAGCCCTATCAGATCTCCAGCCACAGCCTGTTCTGTCAATGATGTGGCTGTTTGGATGGGATGACATGGTGTGGCCTCAGTTGGTGTCAAGATATCTAAGTCATCTAATTCAAAATAGGTGAAAAATTGTGACTACTTGTTCTTTTTTCATCCTTCATTAGACTTGTGGAAAATCTTGCTTCAGACTGTAATGTTTCATTAAAATGGTCCAGATTCGTTACATCTTCTCAAAGAGGGTCAGCTAGTCCAGATTGCCCAGGCCAATCCAGTCAAATTTTTATATACCTATGAAATTTTATTTTCTCTAAGTAAGCCTCTGTGAACCTAAGATGGATGGGTGGTGGTTGTTTTTGTGGTGTGCTTTTTTTTGCCCGCCTTGCCCACTTCTGAATCAGGTTTTGGAAGCAGGGGAGGTGAGAAATGAGAGAGAAAGAGAGAATATTTCTGTGTCGGACTGTATTTGAAAGTGAAAAATGTTGCACATTTTTAGGGTACATAGTGTACTAAGGACAGTAACTGTAAATCAGGATATGGTAAAGATTATTTAAGTGTGATTGACAAAGATGAGGCTATGGCCTTCTTGCAGGGAGGTGTTAGAAGAGGTTGAATTTAGTTCCTTGTGTGTCAGTTTGGAACTTGGGAAAGGAGTATTCAGTCCTCTGCTATATTTCTCTTTTATGATTTTTACAGGGTGAGTTCCATTCAAGGTTGCAGATAACCTAGTATGTGCTGAATGAAATAAGAGTTAGGCACATAAATTCCTTTTATAGTTTGAATTTTATAATTTTGAATTTTGTTGCTCTTCGGGTGAAATCAAGAAAAACATTTTGATTCCTAAACTTGAATTTTGGTATTATTTAGATACTTACGGTTAATTACCAGTTCCCTCAGTAAACACTCAAGTAGATGATAGAAAATAAGTATTTGTTACCGATATTTGTTTAGTATGTAACATATTGTTAAAAATATATACACAGATACATTGTTATCCTAACTCAGATTCCTTGTGAAAGGACAGTGAGTACCTAAAGTAAGACATTCTTGGTAGAATATAGAGATATCATGCTCAAAACACTGTTGTCTTGAAAGCACTTTTTTGGTAACATTATTCATTTAGTTATTTATCTTAGGCAGTTGTAGAGCAAAAGTTATCGAAGTATCTGAGTGCTGGGATCTTAAGACTTCATGGTTACTGTACTCTGATAATTTTTACATCAAACATTCTCAGTTAAAAAGTAAAAAGATTGTTTTGTTTCCAATACTGTTATACCCTGAAAGCTCTGGCAACATATGCAGGAGCTTCGGAATTTCTTCTGCAGCAGAGGCTAAAGTTTCCTCTCCAGATCCATGTTGTGCAGTGCATGATAGAATTACATCCTGTGTAAAGTAACTTGAGCATGTGAGTAAGCTCACTGTTTTAAAAGGACCACTTGTCATGCTTCTAGCCGACAGTTATTGTTCTTTCCTTTCTGAGGATTAGGAGCATATTCCTCTCCAGTTCTAAGAACATGCCTAAGTCCCCCACCTACCACCAAGCAAGAGCAACAGGAGTGAGACTGCAACAGAATGTGGTTTTGTGAGCCTTTGGGACCAAGTAGACTACCTGTGTACATCAGGATTACATGAGAGAGAACTTGTTTACATGTTACTGCAAGGAGCATGAAGTCCATAGGCATCCTATTTTTTCTCTTTTGGTCCTGGAATTCAATTTTTTATTGTATTTGCTTTCCTTTGTTCTCCTTACTTATTTCGTCAGTTGTACTTCAGCAGGGATGTTCAGACAAAATACACAGTTGTCACTGGTTTTAAGTAAGTGAAGCAGAAAAAAACCCCAACTTTATTAATGTTGTTTAGTGAGAAGCAGAATCCAGTTTGGTTTCCCTTTGGACTTGTGTTGACATTCCGTTGCAAGATGAGTAAAAATCAGTAGTAAATAAGTAGATTTACATGTATCTATATCAAGAAAGAGTACAAGCATTTTTCATTGAGTTGAAGCATCTAGGACTGACCAGGGAGGAAGTCTCTCAAATAAAGGGTGTAACTATTTTCAAGAAATTTCACTGACGTGAAGCACACATGCAGCTCATTTGATAGTAATTGGGAACAGAGTGCAGAACACAGCTGCTGTCTTTTAGCAAGGAGTTTCTGCAGAATTAATGATGTGAGGCTGATATGCTTGGGAAAAATGACTGCAGCAGCTCCTCATGGTAGTGAGACAAGTAAAATGTTGGGAATACAGAACAGTAGAGTACAGGGATTGTGCATTGAGTGACTCTGGTCTGACACCTGACTGGGAGAATGGTAGCAAGGGTTTGAAAGTATACATAGCAAGTTTATGTGGGAATGTATATACTTGTGTGTGTATATGTACATAAATGAATTTGTCTGTAAGTGTACTGCCAAGTAGGGCAGTTTCCTTTGTCATGTCCAAGATGCCCTTTTATGTTTCCCTTTTTGATCTGTTTCGAACATGGCATATCTTTATTTGCTAAAGCAGACCCTCTCCATCTTTAGTGTAGTTAGAACTGAGCAGACTTCAGAGTAGTGTGGGGCATCTGGGCTGGCTTTATATGAAAGGCTGGAGCAGCTTAAGCAGTGTCAATAGGAAGTTCCAGACTGATTCAGATAAACTATTTCCTGAATAGTACATTGTCAATTTATATAATACAGTCAAATCATCCATTGTTAGAGTAAAACATTTCCTATTGTGTGAATTCTCCTATCTCTGTTTTCTGTAGCCAAAACATATGTACTTGTGTATATGTGCATCTACAGCCAAATGAGACACTCTATCACCTTTCTGCCTACTTTTATTAGATCTCCTTACCTTTTTTCTTCCTCTTCTACCTACGCAGTTCACTGTGTGAAGCTTTTTCCAGCATGGGCTATACATCCTACGAAGCTCTGACAGTGCGTTCGTGGTTTCGCTGCGTTTTGCAAATGTTCCTCGATCAACCAAGTGGCGCCTTGGCCAAGACAGATGCTGAGAGAACAGTTGGTAAGTGCTCACATTTCCCTCATGTTTGCAGTAACGGGGCTATATTGCAAAGCTGGCAAACATTTTCAGCTAATTACAAAATGTATTTTTGTTTGTATTCCTTTACTTTTACCTAATTACAAAATGTGTTTCTTTACACTGCTTGTGCTATTTATTGATAGTTTGCCTGCTCTGCATATGACAAATTTATCACAAACAAAGATAAAAGAGCTTGTTTCCTTGGAAGCAAAGAATAAAAACTTGCTCCCAAGGAGACAAGTTATTTTTCCCCCATGGAGAAACTGCTCTAAAAAAAGTGAAAATCTGAAGTAAATAGTCAGAAATCATGCTGTGAATGGCCTAAAAGAGAAAAAAAAGGGGGATGGGGGGGTGGAATCTAGCTGCAATTAATTCTCCCCATTTTTTATATTGGATTTTTTGCTTTCTTACAGCAATAGTTCATCACTTCTTCTAAAACCACTGCAGTTCTAATTATCTGTAGAACACATCTTCTAGTCATTATTTCGCATGCACATTTTTCAGATTTTGAAAAAAACAAACCCATCAGCACAATGAAGTACTTGATTATCCATGTTTAATACTCTTCATTCTCTTTCAACCTACGTCAGAAAAATTACTGGTTTGGACTTATGTTCTTTGACTGGAGAGATGCAGTTGGTTGCTGAATACTTGTGTTTTAGACATTTTGAAACAATGTTTCACTTTATCGTTTTGGGACTAAATTAAATCTAAAAGCATAACTGCATACTGTATTTACTGATGTGCTTTCTTGTAATAACCAGGAAAAGCCTACATGGAGCAGCTGACTGAAATGACAAGACTGATTTTTAAGCTCTCAGAAGTAGAAAACATTATTTTAAAGGCTAATGTTGGAGAGTCAGTTTTCAAGCAAGACCCAAAGAATGTTCTTGTCCAGTTCATTAAGGTACTGTATGTCTATCCCTGTGTTAGTTTCTTAGGACAATTTTAGTGAAAAGAGACTATATATCAGATTTAGAGTGCTGAAAAAGACATTACTCACAAAAATCTCATGAGAGACTTAGTAAGTTGATTTATATTTATTTCAATGTTTTTGTTTTCTCAGGCCATTGGTAGAGCTTACAGTGGTCTTCAGACACTCCCTGAGAAATCTGCCATGGTGGCAAAGACTCTGGAGTATTTAGGTGATGTATTAAACTATGTAAAACCTTATCTGAAGGCAAAAGGACCTCCAGAAGGTCTGCAGCTTACATATTGGATCATAGGTAATTCTTTTACAACATCTTTTGTTTTAGGAAATAGTTTCAACGAATCAGAAGAGAAACGTTTAATACTATTTTTGCTCTCTATACTATCCACATATATATTTCTTCTATATTCTTTAATGTTTTAAAAAAGAAAGTTACCAAGATGCTACAGTCTACAAAAAATACTTATTTTTTCCAGATTTTCTCTAGATCCTTATATCTAACCTCCTTGTGGTTTTTGTTTGTGGGGTTTTTTATTACCCCTGCAAATCAGTATTTTCAAAAGTACGATGTTTTTGTGTCTTTCATTACTGAAAACCACCTGCTTTACTTTAACCCAGAAACAATGACAAGAGTTGGTTTCTGGCTATTCAGCTGTAGTGAGGATGGTTATATGTCATAGCAATTTGTGAAGTTACAGCAATTTATGCCACAGTGGATCTGCTTGTCCCATAAAGGGTCATAAGATCTTTTTGTTGTCTATGAGGTCTTTTGTTGTCTCCTTCCTCTGCCTACTCACATTTCAAACAGAAGTGATGAGCTCTGAGTTTTTCCTATAGAACATGAAAGTAGGTGTGTACACCCTTCTGAAAGAATTCCAAGTTTTGAACCATGTGGATTGAGACAACATGCAGCTTTGATGTTAAGTATCCAAGGTATGGGGAATAGCCTGGCTCACCAGAGAAAACACTACAATAATCACTTATTATTTTTTCAATCATTGTATAGTTAAGGTAGAAATGGAAGTGTAGGCAAGGAGTCATAGAATTCAGCAAACTGTCGGCAGATTTTGTTAGGGCCAATGTGGAGGGGTAAGGTAGAGTTTAAAACTATGGTTTTAGGGAGTTTAGGAAAAGGTTTTTCACCCAGAGGGTGGTTGAGCACTGAACAGGCTCCTCAGGGAAGTGGTCATAGCACCAAGCTTGAGAGAAGCATTTGGAAGCCTGACAGAAGCAATGCTCTCAGGCACATGGTTTGACTCTTGCGGGGGTCCTGTGCAGGGCTGGAAGTTGGATTTGGTGATCCTTATGGGTCCCTTCCAACTCAGGATATTCTGTGATAAGCAGTATCATGACAGGATACATGGTACATGGTGGCGTTATGTTAGGCCAAGTTGGCTTAGGTATGTTCTTTGCTTCTTTTTTGGAACCGCTTCTCTGACATACACTCTGTACTTTACTAAAATGCAATTCTAGCATTTTTTCATTAAGTGTGGAACCACTGATAGGATTAAAAAAGAAGAGTGCATTAATTATCAATGAATGTGCTAGTCTGACCCACTTACCTTTTAAAAATGGAGTAAACCTTATGTATCTTAAAGCAGAAGTATGCACACACAGTCTACATCATACTCTATAAGGAGCACAGGGAAAGCATGACCAAGATGCAGAAGGGTGCATCAAATGCACTGGAATTAGAGTTTTGTAAAATGCTTGACTTTTCTATTGCGAGATCAGCATACTTTGATACACAAGATGTATATAAAATTAAACGTTTTTAGGTATCCAGATGTGGATTGGAGCCTTGGAATTTTAGATAGGTATTTAGTAATTTTAGATTGGTGTTGTCCTTTTTGTTCTTTGCAGTAGGAAACAATCTTCAATCATACTGTCGTGTGCAAGAAATTGTCCTTTCTTTTTATTTAAGGAAACATAAAGAAGGTTTAAAAGAAAAAATATTCAGCGGTATTTCGATCACTGCTTCACATTCTGTGGGATTGTTAAATTATAAGGACAAAGCCCGAAACCTAACAAATCTAAACACCTCCTGTCTGTAGTCAGACTGTGTCTTGTACTGTCCCATACATCACAGCAGTGATAATAGAAGGAGTACTTTTAGCTGGAATGACCATGTTTCTTTCAAAGCAGGAAGCCTAGACAACATTATTAGAAGTATTGTTAGGTGATCGTTCTCTTTCTCTATGATTGATCAGTGTGTTTTCTTTCACTCCACAAGATTAATGGTGTTTTGTGTTCTTTTTAGAGATGATAATGAATGACTTTTATAGATTAATAATATCTTGTAACAGCCTACTTTTGATTTTCCATTATTTTCGAAGTCTTAAACATGTTTCTTGGGATATTCCTGTATTTTCAACCCAACAAACTTCTTGCCTCTAATTAAGTGTAAAGGTGAAAATGTCTGTGGAAATTACTACATAAGAATCTTGTTTTATTTAATGTGTATTTTGAGTATTAACACTTCTGACTATAGAGTTATTTTTTCAAGAAAAATTACACCTTGCCTGCAACAAAGATGTTTCTCAAAGTTGATGTATTTACACATCAGCACCTTTTTACTTCTTTTTTCTTTTTTTTTTTTGCAAGTCAAAAGAACAGTCTTAAAACTGGCTCAAAGCTGAGCAAGTGATATGTTACCCTGCTTAAAACAAGAAAGATGTTCTCTGAGGCTCTCAGTTTGTTAACTGATAGCCCACAAAGACCTGGCAAGACCATGCTGCTTTAATGGAGTTGACTGCCCCTCATTCCCTCATTCTTCTTACTCTGCTGAAATTAAATGCAATTTGAAGGCTATTTAATATTTTGCTAACATTGAATTGCTGTGTGAGTAGCTGCTGATGTGGTGTTGCCACAGTGGTGTTAGATGTGATGGGAAGGCAAAAGCAGCATTTCTCTGTAAAAGGGATGAATGCACACAGCAAGGTAAAGGTTTAAGTACATGTGTGCTGATTGCAATAGGGTTATGGATCAAGTTTAGTTAAGCTTTCTGCAGGGATCTAAGAGACTCATCCTTTCTTTAGCATTGCTGTATTTTTCCTAAAGCAGCTTCACTTGCCTAAAAACTTCTAATGTGTTGAATCAATTTAGTATTTTATTTTGATGAACTGTAAATGGACTTTTGAGTTGCTTTTACTGAGAGTTTTTAAAGGGATGCCATGGAATGAGTACATGGGAGTGAGACAATTCAGTTGCTCTTGCTACTCTCAGATTATCTAATATAACAGAATGGCCTCTTTAGGCT
Source organism: Origma solitaria (assembly GCA_013397895.1). NCBI lineage: Eukaryota > Metazoa > Chordata > Aves > Passeriformes > Acanthizidae > Origma > Origma solitaria. The sequence continues at coordinate 148,052 of VZRL01001194.1, forward strand.
TTCTTAATTTTCTTCCTAACTGTTTTGGGATTTTTTGATTTTTTAAATTTATTTCAACAGGATGTCTGGTAAAGTTCTGTGCACCAATACTAGCTACCTCCAAGGCACAGCAACTCTTGTTTCGGATTGTGGATTGCTTACTGCTGCCACACTCTGTGCTCCAGCAGGACAAGGAGCTGCCTGTGGCTTTGCTGTCTGCCATTCAGGAAAGCCTGCATCTTTATCTCCAGGTAAATACCTCAACTCTATTATCAGCACACAAATGTATCTTCAGGAAAAGATTCATGTTGCAGAGGATGTTTTCTTTTCCCCTAGTCGGAATAAGCGTTGACTGAATTTACAGAAGCAGCAAGAGAAGTTTTTTCTTCGTATGGAAATGGAAGGAAAATTGCCATCCCTTTGGCTTTCCTCTTTACAGGCAGCTGTGCTGTGGTGCACTCCACAGATGAGCTTCTGATCTCATTGCTGGGTATGGAAAACTTCTAGCCAACCTGCTGGTTGCACTGGTCTCTGATGTGAGAGATTTCTCAAACAGTGCACCAAGTGATCATAATATGTAGTGAGACAATTGTTAGGATGACAGAGCAAGTAAATATTTTAAATCATTGTTGACTTGGCTAACTGTAGATAGTTATAGATGAGATACCCTTTTTTCATTGCTCTTAGGAACAAAAGAAAATCCATTGCATATTGTGCCACTGGGTTATCTTAATGCTTTGAGAATGTTTTACTAACTCAAGTGCCTGCTGCTTGTGATTACATGACTAAAGCCTTTTCACCCATTATTCCTCCTACTCTTCCCTCAGTTTGCCTATCACTCTTGAAAGTCTGTAAGGCTTGTTGATGCTGTAGAAAGAGACTAATTTCTGCTGGTGAGAAAGAGAAAAGGCTGCGTTTTGAAAATAAATAAGTTGACATGTTTTCCTTGTAAATCCTTCCATTTTGTTTTGCTTATCATTTTCCCTTCTCTCTTAGTCTTTATTTTGAATGCAGTCTTAACTCACTAGTTTACAGAATTGTGTTGTGAAACAATGCAGTGATGACATTGTAACCATCCCTCGGATTTATTCCTTTCAAGGCATGTCGTATGGAAGTGAATATGGTTATATAATGCTGTGCAGAATATGAGTTGCTTTGCTGCTCTGTAGGTATTTTCAGATGCTGTGTACATCTAGGGCCATCTGGACAATGATATTAGCATGGAGCCTGAGTGAGTGTTTGCTAATTGGGCATTTTAGTCGTGGAACCAGGTTCTCTGGAGTGTGCACAGACAGATGTAGTCTTCAGATGAAACCACTTGAGTTGGCTTTGAAGTCCAAGTGTTGTGTACCCTTGTTTCCTGGGTTTTTTTGCCAGATTCTGACTTCCTGACGTCACTTTTGTGCTCTCCATCAGTCTGCTGCATTGTCCATGTGCTTTCCAGCTATGCTAGATGATCTTGTTTGACAAAATAGTTTATTTTAGACAGACACGGCTTCTAGAAAACAAGTAATTCTTTAATTGGATAAACAGTATTGGGGAGAAAAGAGGAGAATTCTTGAGTTATTTTTCCTGTTTCAAAATGGGACTTTTGCATTTTATTAATATTTTGCAATTACAAGGCTCCAAAATTTTTAAGTGCTTCAAAATACTGCATTCATTCAAAAATGCTTCCTTCTCTTTTATGTGGAAAAGTGGAAAAATTCCCATTTAGAATCCACTCAAAAATATTTCAAGATCAGTCTAAAAACAAAAAAACCCCAGCTCTTCTGAGATCCTTTGAGATTGAATGGATTCTAGGCACTCTCTGGCATCTCACTTTATTGTTTCACAGTTGGCTTAAGGCTAAATTCATTCCCTTTCACCACAATATGCATTCCCATTTAATTTGCTTTAATGATTCTGTGAATAGCAGTTTGTGACCGGAATCAAATAGTAACTAGCCTTACAAAACAAACAAAAACCAAAAACCCAAATGGGCATATCAGAAAAGTGATAAAACAGTATATGTGGGAGGGAAACCATGTAAATGTGGTGGAAGGAAAGATGGAGAAACAGAATTCTTTGGGAGTAACCTCAACTTGACTAACTTAAACTAGAGATGAAATGTGTGATGAGACCCTCCTGGGGTGGCTGCCCCGTGCCTGGTGCTCATTTGTAGAGGTAGAGCACTGCCATTTTAATGCAGGTCTAACATTCACCCTAATGTTAGACAAACATTGTTCTGTAGATCTGTCCCTATTAATACTCCCGTTTACAACTTAATCCTTTGGCAGTAATATGAGAAACAAGAAACAGGAACTTGGAGACCATGCAAAATATCTTCTTATACATGCAAGTTTTTTATTCATAGTCAAAGTATAAAGGCCCTTGAATGGAATTTATACTCAGCAGTCTGTCTTTTTTTAAAATTTTTTTCTTCTTTAGTCTTCTGAAGTTTCTGGCTCCATCTTTGTTTCTTCTCCTTCCGTCCCTTCAGTGTCAGCTGCTCCTGCTTTGTTCAAAAAAACTTCTTCAGATCTCAGAAAACATTTTAGTTTTACTAGCAATGATTTGAAAAACCTTCCCTCTTTCCAGAATTCTTAGCAACTACTCTTAGTGTGGTTTACTTGATCCTTTTTGTGGGTTTTAAAGGGATTTGAAATCAGTCCTAGTAGCAGTTCATTTCACATATCCACTGGTGCAGCGATTTTATGAAATACTATAGAATTCATGAATTTTTTCATCTTTTAGGACAACATACGATGCTCTCTCTCTACACAGTGTAGTTTTTTACTAACTTCACAATTCATCAGAACCAATGACTGTATCTCACCATCCTTCACCACCCCAAACATACAGTTTTATTTTTAACAGATCAGAATTAGAGGCTTTGTTTAATTTTACACAAGCACACATAATTGTCAAATGTGCTAATTAAGACTGGATGTTGCATTTCTCTCTCCTCAGTTCAGACTGACTATGTTTACTTGTTATGTTTGTGTTTAAATAGAACTTTTGGTTATACAGCTCTGCCTTTTGACAGGTTTTGGGCAGCTGGTCTGGTCTCCACTGTACAGTTTTTTCAAACTCAGTCACTGATGCTGCCTTGTCAAAATAGCTTAGCTCTAGCAACTTTTAAACTAGTTGTTTTGGGTTTTTTTATCTTGCCTAAAGGGTTACTGTCTGGATACTATTTCTTTCACCGTGCATCATCTGTTTTGGTAATATTTGATGACCTAAGAAAGATTTTATTGAGATATAATATAAAAATTGCCCTCAAAGTTGTTTGAATGACTGACTTTGGAAAGTAAAGCATGAAGAACATCAATGAACAGCCATTTTACAATTTTATGGGACTGTTCCTAATTATGAGATAGTGAGGCATGTAAAATTTAACCTTAGGTATTTCACTAGTGCGAAAAGAAGTCAGGTTGATTTGTGTGGTAGTGGATTGCTAAAATCTACCTCAGGAAGTTTCAGACCAAGATTGCTCTTGATGGATTTCTCAAGGAATGATTTGGAGGAATTTTAGTGCACATTTACCAGTAATGTGGGAAAAAACTGAATCAGTATAAGAAACTAGTTTTAAAGAAGAAATATTAGTTTAAATATATCTTGCAGAATACAGTGTGGGTGCATGGAATAAGCATTGTGTAATGATAGGGAAGGCAAGATACCTTGCGTGATTTATCAGTGTTAATCCTGTCCAAATACAGAAGATTTGTTGACTTCTATCTAAATATAGAGAATGGCAAAAGACCTTCATTCTGAGTAGTGCTTGGCACATACACTTTCCAGTGATTTTAATGAGTCTGTGCAGGCTCAGCATTTGTCAGAGATCAGACCTTAAAAGCCCTCCCATGAGCCACATCTGTGGTCTGATATTTGAGCAAGCTTATTAATACATTTTATGAATTATAATATGTATTTAATAGGAATTGTACAACATTAATTGGTGAACAGCAGATTTATTCCAACAGCAGGACTTATACTGTAAGTCATCATTAGGTAGCTTGGCATTTCTGCAGTGAATAGTTCCAGTAATCCATACTAATCGGTTCTTTGCTCTCCACAAGTGATTTACAGATACATGGATAAATCAGAAGAGGCAGCTCTGGCCACAAAAGGTTCCTGCAGTGAACACACACAGGAATCAGTTGCCTTTCTGCTAAAATGAGGAGCAGATGATGTCATGCTTTTCTGCTCCCCTTAAAATGTCCTTTTTTTTTTTAATCTTAACCTCAGAAGATGTCTAAAGAACATAGTTAAGAAAAAAAACCAACTCTATCAACCCTTTAAAGTCCATTGCTTTGTAGGGATTGTCCTGGGGATCTGATGTGATTGATTGCAAATCTCTGGCCCAGAGATTTGCAGTCCGGTAGCATGTGTATTTCTTTTTTCACCCATTTGAATGGTAGCTTCCTTCATCTCTGTTAATTACTGGTGGGATTAGAAAGAAGAAATTCCTGTGTGATTACCTTGTAATCGCCTCCTTGGCCAGCATTGCCTAGGATGTTTTGCCATTGTACCCAGAGATTTGCAGCTACTGTGCAGTGTTGGTAATTTATGCCTTGTGCCACTTGGGATATTGTGTTGTCAGACCTTGTGGAGGTCTGTTGCTCTCTGCACTTCGTAAGGAAGAGGAGTCCCAAATAAAGAACACAGTGTTGAGCTGAAGTCAGTAGGCCTTTTTGTTCAAGAGAGAAACCCAATTCTTCTCTAATTTTTTGGGAGGCAGTTTCCAAATCAAATTGATTTCAACCCAAAAACTGTAAATGCTTTTATGAAAGATCACACTAGGTTTTTTTTTGGTTCACTTTCAAATGGAATTATCAGCATTCCTTCAGATATCTAAATTTTAATATTCTTTTTATTGCAATTATTAAATAAATCTGGGATAATTCTTAAAAACAGTAACTCTTACTAGTTAATAACTGATACTGTGTATCATTTGATACTGTGTATCATTTGTTCATCCTCAGTTTGAAGAGCTGTCTCATTTTAGCAACTGTCATTGTTAGTTCTTCAGAGGTGCTGTATTCTTCATGTATTCCTGCAGGTATCCTCTGTAAGGTTGTGATGTTCTTCGTGTCCCTTTTATCAGATAAATTAATACACTTTATCATAGATGTTTGGGTTCTTTTAGTGTTAAAACAGTCTAGAGTCTTAAGAGTGCCAGTTCTGATATCTGGATTATGGAATACATTCTGTCTTTCTGTATGAGCTTTACTACAGAAGGCACAGGCAACTCTTCTTTATGCTTGCTGCAATATCTTACTGAAAGCATCAAACACTTAAGTTTACACACGAAATAGTCTGTCTTCTCTAGCAGTCTCTCTGAGTCTGCTACTTGCCAAGAAGTAGCAGACTTCTTGTTTTTAACAATTCTGATACAGCAGCCGCTGCTTTTTCCTACGAAAAATTGCTCTATGTACACAAAAGGAGGAGCAAATCTGAAGTTTTAATCAAAGCCTCACTTCAGAAAGTGTGGTTTTTATCATTGAGTCTTGCCAAAATTATCAAGGAGCCCTAGATGTTTGTGAAGTGAAACCCTTAACCATAATTTGCATTCAAGAGAGCCACCTACAGCAAGTCTTCAGGCACCTCATTTCTTGAAATCTCATGTTTCCTGTATTTGTTTACTGTGGAACCAGAAGTGGAAGTCCCCATTTTAAGACTCTTAGCTATGCCTCAGCCTGCTTTTTTTTTCCCTGAATGTTCTGTCACCTTCACACAGACAGGTAGAGATGAAAGTGTTTTTGGGGAGGGACTTCTCCATAAAAAGCAACAGAAATATGCCTTGTCCATAGCTGGGGAACAAAAGCAGCTTGACTTGATTGTTCATTCCTATATTAGGGGCATTAGTTCACCTCAGCAATCATAAATATTCAGACAGATACTCCTCTTACCAAACCCAGAGACTGGATTGCAATGCTAATGCAAGTTTGAAGTACTGTTGAAATTCCTGTCTAGGGAACTCCATGCTTGACCTTGTTTTACACCATTATTCTTGTTGGACAAAACTATTGTGAAAACTGAGTTCTCAAGAGGCTTCTGTTTGTGCTGCTGACTGTGACCCTTGAGATAGGAGATCATGGGATCTTTTTATTTTTTTCTTAGTGATTTTGTTCTTTTTCCTCTCAGTAATAAAAGGAGGGGGAAGGAAACAAGATCTTAACTTCCTCTTATGGCATTCCAGTAAGAAAACTACTCTTTTTTTCAGGGATGAACTATATATATGCTCTATGACTACAGGTAGTGTTCAGATAAGCACTTTGTGGGCAAGTACTTTCATTATAGATTTTTCTCTGGATCAATATAGCTTATATTGGATAAATCACAGCAGTTTTAGCCTTATCTTACACAGAGTTTAAAACCTCCTCTAAATCCCTTATAAATGGTGCCTAATTTACCCTAATTTGTTCATACTATGAGCAAATCTTTTCTTGTTGGAGCTCAGTTCTAAGTGCTCATTTTTCTGCTATATCATTTATACAAAAATTACACAGTCCTTTACAAGCAGATGAGGTATTTATTCTTTCTATCCCTTCTTAAATCTTACCTTGCTAACATACTTTGTTAGACCATGTACAGGTTTGAAAGCAGAAATGAGAAGCTTTTGGTCACAGAAACTTTTGCAGGTCTGAAAGGCCAAGGTTTTATTTTGAATTTGAAGGGGAACTTGCATGTCCCAAAGCTTATCTTCCAATATATTAGTCTAGTGAAGGATTTTTCCCTCCTTTGCAAGCCTTGCCTGACTCTGTCTTCATTTGCAGACCATCATATCTGCAGCAAATTACTGGTGCTCATTTGTCAGGCAGTATATGCAGCAGTTTACACAGCATATAGTGAGTGTTTAGCCTGCAGTTGTTAAAGATTTATTCAACCATATTCTTAAAAGTTTACTCGATTTCTCTCATTCTAAAATTTACAGGGCCTGTCCTTCATATGTTGCCAGTCCCAAACACAGGGTGCCTATTTAAATCAACTCCTTGGGAACATTATTCGCCATTACTTTGGACGATTTCTCCCTTCCTCCCCAACTGTGCCTGGTGGTGGACAGCATCCTCTGCTCACTGCTTTAGGCAGCTCCATCACAGCCCCCCAGCTGCTCCGGCTCCGGAAGACCACTTTGCATGTCATAAGGTAAGGACCTGCGAAAGAGAAAACATCACTTGCTCAAGTTTCAGATTCAGATTTCACAAAGAGCTCATGCCTCTGTTTTATTCTCAGTTAGCTGATGGTGTGGTTCTTAGCAGAATGTGCGAGTTGCTGGGCAGGGAGCAAAGAAAAGACAGTGTTTATACGTCAGGAGAGTAAAATTGGAAAGATTTGCAAGATTCTAATTAAGGATAAAGCTCCTGGACCATAACAAAAAATATTGTAGGAAGTCATATGAAAAGCACATAATTTTCTAGAAAAATTACACTCCAATACACATCATGATGTTTGTGTCTCAGGCTGTATTTAGGGTCACAGAGTTGTAGTGCTTCAAGCTGGCACAGTTACCTGTGCATGGGGGGCCTTGATGCTCTGTAAGTGTCAGGGCATACACAGGTGTGCCAGCTGCCCAAGGGGCATGGGAAAAGGTGGGTGTGGGAAGATGGAAGACAGGGAGATATTACTTGTTCACTGCACTGTCACCACTCACATGATGTCAACAGAAGCAACAAATCTGTGCTCCTGCTGCTGAGAGCTGACGCTTGGTTTTAGGTACTGCAGAATAGTGAACAATCTACTTTTTGTCCATGTTAGGAAAGGATTTAAGCCCCCTCAAATACAGGCTGCCAAGGTAATTGGATCTTTATTTGTTAAAGAGTGGGCATACATGTTGATCAGAAAAAGAATGTGAATGTTGACCTTGGGTAAATATAATAGGCAATCCTGTAAGTAAAGCCTGTATTATCACATATTAAGGGAGTGAATTAAAGATTTCACAGTCTTAGTTCTGATATGTTTTTAACTTACGGATACCCAAATTTCATCATCTTAATAAAGTTATTTTTGAATATGTGCATGCATGTGTGAGCATGGGGATTGAAGTTCTGAAGGTGTAATGGCACTTGGTGATTTTTAAGACGTGAAACATTCCGTAGGGATCTGGGAAGAATGTGTTAGAACTGAGCAGCACTCTGCTTTGTAAACTGCTGGGTGGTCATGAGGCAGTCACGGGGTCTGTACCCAAATAGGTGCAGTTTGCTCGCCCCTTTGCCTGTGAAAGCTGTGAATGTATTGCTGCTGCACCGAGGAAAGGGAACCACACTATCAGGATTGTATTATCCAGACCAGAGAGCTACTTCAGTGGAAGAACACCCAAAAAAAAATTTGTGGGAAATTTTCAAAGTGATTGCTGGGATAGAAGATTTCAGAGTTGCTAATATTAAAGTTAGTAAGACCACATGATACAAGAACTGTGGTTGTTACAGCTTTTATTTGCAAAGTCACAGGAGTGCTCTGAAGCAGCGCAAAGAGTACCCAGAGCTCTGAAAGTCACATCTCTTTTGAAAGCTGCAGAAGCACCCTTTACTGAGTTTTTAAAAAGGATGCTGGTTTCTAATTTATGCACTGCTCAGTCAACATAATGTGCCTTGTTTCAGTAGATAACAGCACCTAATATTAAATACCTTAAAAGGTTTTTTTTAAGCTTCTGGGAGTGTTCTCGCTGACTGATGAATAAATGCTCTGTTCTTTTTCACCTGCACTCCTCAGCCCTGAATGCTTCAATTCAAATTTTTTGTCTTCACGTTTCATTAATTTGTGGTGCCAAACCAACAGTACCTCATATTCTTGTATTCTTTTGTGGAAAATTAACAAATCAAGGTGTTAAAATTGGAACACTCTGTGATGTTAAAATCTGATCTTTTTGCAGATTGACAGGTCACCTTTTATTTTTGTGCCAGATTTTATATTGGAGATGTTTATGTTAATTCTGACAGAGCAAAATCAATCATTGGCTGTCCTGTTACAACATACTGTTGACAAAAATAAAATAACAGTACCAGAGTAACAGCAGAGCTGTAACCACAAGTTGGATTGTGAGTTTGCAAAAGCACATAAAGCTAAATAATGTAATTGAGTAACAGCTGCATTATGCATGATGGTTTAGGATCTTAGAATCTCCATTCCTTCTATTCAATTACATTATGAAGCTACCTTTGTGTTTAGCTTTTATAGTGACACTTGGGTTTTTTACTGTAATTATCATAGCTCTTATTTCTCACTCCCCTCTCAACAGAAGAGTCAGAAGGTATCACTGTCCACTGACAAATTGGGAGTCATTGCTGGGACTAAGACAAATAGAAGCCATTATTTGAGCCTAGATAAAGATAGAAATCTATGTAATAGGCCTCCTGCTGAAATACCACAGTTATTTTAAAGTATATGGTGAAAACCCCCAAATCATAGACTTTGTTCTGGCTTGCTTTGTCTTCCCAGTGAAAACTACCTGCAGTTCAAAGGGAATGCTCCACCTCCTCGCTTGGCCTCCATTCTCGCTTTCATTCTTGAAGCACTTCAGAGAACGCAGAGCATTGAACTGTGTGACATTGACTTGGTTCTCCCAGCCGTGTTGAAATGCTTGGTACTGGTTAATGAGCTGCAAGGTGAGCTGTTTGTTTGCTTTAAGTACATCTCTCCACACCTGCAAGATTTTTGCACTGCTGAGCATCTTTCATCCCAGTATTTAAGACTCTCAGATGAGGTGAATAAGATAATCTGGCTAGCTAAACTGGATGAGGCTTTTTTTTCATTAACTGGTCTGAGACTTCTGTCTCTCAGGCAGAGAAGTCCTGCCTCATTTAACCCTCTAATGAACTAATCAGCTTCTCAGGAATCTGAAGGCATTTGCTTTTTCCCCATCCTTCCCATCTAATCACCTCCAGACTTACCAACTGTGGAAGTTTTCTTCCACCTAAACTTTTGAGAGAAAATAAGACTAGCGTATGTTCTCCCCATAGAGGCATAGGCATTATATATGGATTAAAAGTAGCATGTTGCTCTCTGAAGGCATCTTTGAGACTTCTTTCTTCTTTTAGCATGCTTTGTTTCGCAGCAAGAACATCTTTATTTTTAGCTACTTAAAGAACGAAGCACTCTTTTCACCCCACCATTGTATAACGAATGTACATAAGCTCAAAATTTCCATTTCTTGCTGCTAGAGAGGCATTAAGCAAAATTTGGATTCACCTCTGACTTCTCCTGGGAATTTTCTCTAATAAAGTACTTTTTGATTCTGGTCTGTAATAGTTTCAAGGACAAGATGTGCTTAGGAAATTAGCTCAATCATCACACAACTTTCTTCCCTGTTTTGCTGTCAAAGCCATATCTGCTGGAAGCTGAGTACCCACCCTGCAGTGTGCTGGGGAATGAGCTGGAAGTCTTGAGCTGCTGTAGCCACCAGTTCCCTGTCTGCCTGGACAGGGCTGTGGCACACCCTCCTAGAAAAGTCGTTGCAGCCCAGTTCCACCTTTATAAAGGAAGAGCTGTATCTTGCAACTTGGGTATTTATTTGGAAACAATTACTGAGAAAATAATGGGGGTTTTTAAAGTGTTTTTTTGCCATAAGAAAAGAGTTAGGGTGCATTTCAGAACAATGTCTACCATTGAAACTACAGAGTAGATCCACATAGCTTTGAGCAGGATATAGTGCTGTGACTACCTTCCTTTTGAATCAAATAGGAATGATTAAAGAATATAAACAGAACTCATATTTAAATAAAACCTCTATTTCCTCTACATGTGTATCTCTTGTCTTTGACTTAAAAAGACCATAGTGTATTTAAAATCTATTTAAAGGATAATGATGGTGAAAATAAGACTTTTGCTTAAATCTGTGACTCATTCTGTTCTTTATAGCCAATCTAACTAAGTGCTCTCTCACAGTCATTCCACTTGCATCAAAGAAAGACAAAACCTTTTTTTTTCCTCATATAAAAATTTTAGTTTTCATGAAAGACATTCTCCAGATGGTCAGTTCAAGAGCTCTGTGTGAATCTTGTGATTTTTCTTTTGCAGTTAAAAAAATATCTACAGACATTGTACAGTACATGGTAGAAGGCTGCCAAGCAGGGTCAGGAGGAGAACATGCCACCCAGCTGACTTCTGTATTTAGGTAACCAGAAAATATGCCAACTGGCAGCAAAGCTGCTGCAAGCCAATTGACAGCAAACATGTTTTTTTAAAATAACTAATTATCCTAACATGCTGCATTGTTGCTTGTTTATGGTATTGAAGTAATGGTACTTTTGGCACTGGGCTGGAACACAGCTTTGCTAAAAAGCCAGAGCAGAAAAACAGTACAGAGAAACATACCTGCTTCCTCATGGATGAGGTACTGTTTTGAGAGGTATACAGTAGGGAGGTGTGTTGCTCCTGCGATGGGAAAAACTCCTCAGGAATGCTGATGGTGCTGTGAAAGACGTGTGTGCCTAATTTGAAGTGCAGATAATCTTCATATAACAAGCTTAGCTTCTTTTAGTTGGCTTTGTGACAATAATAGATTATTATAATGTAAATTATGCTTACTCCATAGCTCTGCAAAATGACTCCTGTATCTCACATGGATACAGTACAAGAGCTGCATGACCTGGCACTCAAAGACATTCTGCAACCCTTAAGCACTGCTGCTGTGTTGGGTCAGGTCAAGGTGAAAGCTCCAGAGAGACTCACCAAAATAAGAATGGTTGTTTTTGGGAATGCCAGTCTGTATGTGATACATCACTTTCCTAGGGTGTCATCCCTAGGGTGTTAATTTTGATTTGAATGTAATCTGTGATCTTTAAAGACCTCAAATCCTTAGGAAGACAAATGGATGTGCTTTCATCCAGTGGTCTGCCCTGCTTAAGATCCAGTGGAGCTTTATAAGAAATACTAACGTTTTTTCTGCAAACTTGATTTTAAAATGCTTTTGTTAGTCTTTTTATTAGAATTATTATTTATTAAATAAGAAATATATGGTTTAGTTTTGCTTTCACACATGTTACAAAGTAAAGTGCTCTGGAACAAGGTAGTCCTGGTGAAACAGCAGCAGAATCTTCCAAATTGCTTGAAAGTAAATGTGTGGAACTTCTAGTATTAGGTTTCAAAAGCATGACTTCGTTTAGAAAAAGTATTCCAGGTAGAGTATTCCAACATAACAATAGGAAAATTGCTATGCAGCCAGATTGCTTGTTCTGATTAGACTCTTCAGTTGTTCTTGGCATGTTCTCTGCATCTAGTCTTGACCCTGCATTAAAATGCCTCTGTATCCCCCTCAGGCAGTTTATCCAGGACTACACTGCTGTCTATGATCACCGGGTTTTCAGCATCCTACAAACAGTGGCAGTCTTGGATCAGACGTTAGTTACCAGCCTGATTCCCACAATCACACAGTCTCTGAAGGATTTGGAGCACAAACAAGGTCTTGGAAGGAATGCTGCACAGAGGTTTGTCTTTTATTTAATATTATTTTTTGACAAACAATAGTAGAGGTTTATTCTCTTGAAAGAAAGCAGTGTTAAGACAGCAGCACAGACACTCAAAAATGAGTGCTTTTTAAGTGTGTTCAGCCAGGAATCTCCCTTAACTTAAGCCTTTTATGCTTTTAAGCCATCTATATTTGCTAAACATTTCCAGAGATGTTCTGACACTAGGGACCACAGACCACAGTAGAATTTATGTGAAGCCAGGTTGCCTCTACACTGTATGTTGCAAAACAGAATAAAGAATCCCTTACCCAAAGAATTTTCCTGTTAGTCCCTGTTTTAGAGGACTTTATGGATCATATGTGAAATCATAGTATAGTCAGGTATGATCTGAGATGCTTGGAAAATAAATACCCCCAACTTAATTTCAAGAGCTCTCTTATAATCTAAACATGGAAGAGTTGTGGAGCTGTGGTGAAAGGCTGGCTCTGATAGGCACAGCAGGCTCACACTTCCTCCGTTTGCCCCCCGAGAACTTAGGAGAGAAATATTTGACATGTGAATCCATCTGGCATTAGGAGGAAATGGCACATGAGGGGAGCAGCTCTGCAGGGATGGATGGTGGTGTCTCTGGGTGCCGATGCAGCACTGACCTCTCAGCATCTATACAAGTTACAAAACTCCAGGAAGGTCTGCCTCGTGTGGCACCCGAGCCAAAAGGGCTCCTCCTGCTCGTGCTGCTCACTGCAAGCTGCCCGTGAGTCTCCTGTGGCCTGGGCAAGGAACTGGCCCCAGTGTTTGCATCACTGCACATCCTGAGACCACTCAAAGGGTACCATCCACTCATGCCTCACACTGGGAAAGTTTTGAGGTCAGCAGGGCCTGAGCTATAAAAAGTCCAAAATACAGAGTTCTGCTAGAATAACTCATGAGACACTAAGGGGTAGTCACAGGGTATTAATGTTCCATTTAATGAAAAATATATTTAACTCATTTGTAATTATACTAGTAATTTTTTATTATCCACTACCAACAACTGCATTTGTTTTTAAGAGAATTTGCCCAGGGTGGGCCTGATATACCATCATATGCAGGATTTCCACACTACCTGCTTTTCATGCTTTGATAATGTATTTCATAGCTAAATTTTTTGTTTGTTTTTCTTTTGTTAAATACTGTTAATATGGTAACGTTCATCCCATTATCTACAAAATACTGAAAGCAAGTAGGTTGTCTGAGCTTCCTGAAATACATGCTTGGCTATTACCTGAAGAGCTATATTTCCTTTAGCCTCATCCCTTAAACCATATATATTATCTAATCTGTTGCCAATGTTTTCTCTTAGTAATTTGTATTTAGAATGTGCTCATTACCCAGCAACCTGAGGTGATCCTTGAGCATTTTATTGTAAGAACACTAATTTTCTCTCTTCAAGAACACCTGATTTTCTCTCTTTAGTCCCAGCCTCTAAAAAACATTTTATTAACATGTTCAGTACAATTACTGTAGACATTAAAGTGCAAACCCATATCTATAAAAGAAGTAAGGTTCAGAAGTTGCATTAAATGCTTATAGTGGTGATGTCCAGTGTTGTTATTGCAAGGAACTAGAATGAAAACTGCAGTTTTGTTTGCTCAAGTTAATATTTCATGATAAAAATAGATAATTAGAAAAGACCTAAATGTCACAGGCAGTACTTTAACAATAATTACACTGTCTAGGTTGGAGAGTGTTAGAATGAACTTAAGGTGAAAAGTCTCATCAACACATATGCACTCTTCTGGAAAATCCACTTGAGTGACAGTTCCCTTCTGAATTCAAGGTTTATTTTAAAACAGTCCTTAGTTGAGAATGGTGGTCTAAATCTGGGTCAGTAATGGGCTGCACCCAAGTGCCAGGGGCTCACATCACTGTGCTGTGGTGAGAGTCACAGCGATTGCTTAGGCAGAAATGAGAGAACAAACATCATCAAGTCTGAATGCTAATCTCATCTAGGTCTTGGAAACTCCATGTTTTAAAATGAAGAACTTCTGTTTCACAGCAATTTACTAAACAAGTAGGTTTCTAAGCATCTCTGCTACACTTCTGGCCATAAACAGTGCAATCCTTATTCTTCCTCTGACCTGGCCATGCTAAAGATTCACAGCAAATAAAGCAATTGAATAGGTGGGGGGAAGTTGCCATGTTTTAATATCCCAATATCTCAACAATGTATTTGGGAATTACACACTTTTACTCCATGGATGTGTGAGATCATTAAAGTAGCATGTTAAATGTTTTCCTTTCTTTTCCTTTTTTTTTTTTTTTTCCTTTCTTTTTTCCCAACAGAGAAGCCTATAAAAGACTCTTATCTTGCCTCGCAGAGGCTGGACAAAATGAGATAAAAAAACTGGAAAATGAGACAGATCAGCAGTTATACTGGTGATTAATCCTTTCCTCTTGGACATTGTGATATTGTTGGTACCTAAAACTATGGACTACAACACACTAGACAAGTTCTTTATCTTTACAATGGAAATACATTTATCAGTTTTTGTGGTTGGTTTTTTCCACCAATTTATGTATTAATTAAAAAAAAAAATCTGTGGTATTTTGTCATGCATTTGAAGATTAACTCAATATACTCTTGAGTAGCAATAGAAAGATTGACAGCTAATTTATTACATATTCAAATATCTATATTTGAGCCTGTATTGCAACATACAAGACAGGATTTCAAAGAATTTCACAACTTAGTTCACATTGAATGAGACCTGTCCCTTTTAACAGTGTACTTTTTCTTAAGAACAGACTGAATAAGATTTTCAAATTGTAACTTTGTAATTTCTAATTTATTACTTTAGTAGCTTGAGAAAAATGTGTGCTCTTTAGTACTCAACTTTCTGAATGCAGTGCATTCACCAGGAGTTGTGCTAGTGTGATAAAGCTTGGGTTAAGAGAGAGCTGCTTTTTTTTTAATGTTTATGTTGCACAGAATGTATATAGCTGTCTTAACCTTCCTGTATTAAAACATTTCAGTATTTCATATTTCATTGTAAAACCTGTTTTCTTTGTGAGTAATGTAAGAAAAGGCAGGTTCAGATTTCCTGTTGCCTTCACTTTCAATGCAATGTTCTTAAAATGAACCCATAATTTCCAGGGGTCCCATGATCTTTTAATTAGATGTGACACTATTAGTTATCCACTTAGACTACGTGTGAAAGGTGTGAGGGAATAAGAAGAGAGGACACACTTCTAATGAAAATACTTATCATTTGACAATGAAAGTTGGATCTTTCAAATATTTTGCTGTGTTATGGGTCTTTCCAGGGTTGATCTAGCTCTGTAACTTTGTCTACCTTTTTTTTCTCTAAAGTTCTCAGAAGACTTTCATTAATGGTTGTGGTATCCTCACTTTTTCACTTCCCTCAATAATCTGAAGCTTTCTTAAAATTTCTGAAACTACTTACTGGACTTTGGGAGTGGGTTTGGCCTTAATGGCAACACTGGTGAGTAGGCTCTTACTTTTAAAGTTATTCACATTTTAATTTTACAATGTTAATGGGAAGGAAAGATTATTTTTGTGTCTAATAGCTCCTCAAAAATCCCTAAAATCTTGTTCAGAGCAGCTTCCCTTCCGTTACAGTAATCTTATCAAGTTGAACTAGATAATCTTCTTGCCTAAATCGGCTATCGGTACTTCAGATAATGCAGTAACTAAAAGCCTCTTTAGGCTACTTAACAGTACAGAACATGGAAGTTCTTTTCATTATGAAAGTGACTCACTGAACTTGCATTGTAGCTTCTCGTAAGCTTATGTACCTGGGAGGAGTTTTATTCATCCCAGGAGGATTCTGCTTCTGAAAAGCTTTTTTAAAAAAATAAAAAACACCCCTCTCCAAGAGAAATTAATTGAGATGCCTTCAAAATTTGAGTCCTACCACACAGTAGATCCCAGAACAGATGTCTGACTGTA
Source organism: Origma solitaria (assembly GCA_013397895.1). Classification (NCBI taxonomy): domain Eukaryota; kingdom Metazoa; phylum Chordata; class Aves; order Passeriformes; family Acanthizidae; genus Origma; species Origma solitaria. The sequence goes on from VZRL01001194.1 coordinate 164,369, forward strand.
GTATTACTTCCTGAAAGTAAAAACTGTGATTTTAAAGGATGGAACAGATGATATAACAAAGCACTTAATGATGTGTTTACTAGGTTGTTAAAGACATATTTAATACTCTCTGCAGTGGTTGGAAGTTTCTGAGAAAGCAGTAGGGCTCTATGTAAATGCATAGCACCTCCTGGCGCATGAGAAACTAATTTAAACAGTTTGGAAATTATCATTCTTCTCTGTCACAAAGTTAATGCGAACAGAAATAAGGAGTTTTGCATCATATTCATCAACCACTGCCAACTGGGTGATCTGGTTTGGTCTATTTATTTGGTATGGGCATTTGCAGATGTGACTGATAGTTCCAATACTACTAATGAGAGGAAGACTTGACGAGTGCTGGTCTGTGCTGACCTACCAAGCATACACCAAAACAACAGTCCAATAACCAGTAAGGAGGAAAGAAGAAAATGCTGATTTTAACTACAATATGGAAAAAAACCCAAAAGCTAAATATGTATATATATAATGTCTTATTCGATGCTGTCTGTATAAAGGCTGCTTAAGGCAATAAACATTACTTAAATTAAGCCTTTCTGTATTATTTTACATTGAACAGTTTGGTTTAGAAAATAAAAAAGGGTAGATTCAGATTAGATACAAGGAGGAATTTTTTTATTATGAGGATGTTTGGGACAGGTTGCTCAGACAGGTGGTAGACACCCCATTCCTGGAAACACTGAAGGTCAGGGTAGGATGAGGCTCTTAGCAAACTCATTCAGTTGAAGATCGCTACCCATTGCAGGGGGTTGGACTAAATGACCTTTACACCCTTCCAACCCACACCATTTTCTGATTAACATATGTTGTTGATGTATTTGCTTAGATATTCAAATACTACCCATAAAGAACAACACCTCTTACTACTGGCAGTTGGACAGGTGCACACTGCTGCAGTTCTGCTCCTTTCCCCCAGCTCATTCAGGCTTCTATGTCCTCTCCAAGGCTTGGAGCAACAGCACTGCCACCACCCCTACCTGGGTCCTCCCCTCATTCTCTTCTCAGCTGGTCCTGCCTGCACAGGCTGCTGCAGAGGTAGTGCTGAGCATGGGGCTGTTGTCTCACAGAAGCATTCAGCATTAGCAAAGGGCTGAAAGGCAAGGCAGAGTTGGGTATGTTAACAGTATTAGAGACCGCGTTGGTCTGAGGGATAAGTCTGCCCATTGTGCCACAGGCACGCTGCAGGTGACCGTGACTGTGCTAACAGGGCACCACTCCAGACAGCTTTGTGCTGCCACAGTTTTGGTCTGAAGCACCACCATGAAATGACAGCCCGATTTCAGCTTTTATAGGCTCCTCCTTTGGCCTGCATTTTTGTAGCACCAGGACAGCATTTTGCTTATGGGATGGAAAGGGTCTCTCCCAGTATGTTGTTTAAAAATAACATTGCTTACAAATGTCACAAGACATTTACTGGACTTGTGAATTCCACAACTGATGGTGAAAAGGTCCTTAAAATAAGGTTGTAACTTGAGTACCTAATTCAGAGACATTTCATCATTTATACCCTTCTATATAATGAAAAGTTGGTGGTATTAAGCCCTTTTGAATGTTATGGAGGTTTAACCCCAGCCAGCAGCCAAATCCCACACAGCTGCTCCCCAACCAGTGGGATGAGGGAGAGAATCAGAAGGATAAAAGGTAGAGAACTCCTGGGTTGAGATAAAGGTGGGTTAATAGGGAAGGCAAAAGCCAAGCACAAAGCAAAGCAAAACAAAGAATGAATTCACTGCTTCCCATGGGCAGGCAGGTGTTCAGCCTTCTCCAGGAGAGCAGGGCCCCATCACAGGTAATGGTGACTTGAAAAGACAAACACCATTACTCCAAATGCCCTTCCTCCTTCTTCCCTCCACTTTATGTACTGAGCATGATGTCCTGTGGTCTGGAACATCCCTTTGGTCACTTGGGGTCACTTGTCCCGGCTGTGTCTCCTCCCAACCTCCCAGGCACCCCCAGCCTCCTCCCCAGCATGGCAGCACGAAAAGCAGAAAAGGCCTTGGCTCTGTGTAAGCCCTGCTCAGCAATAACAAAAACATCTCTATAGTATCAACCCTATGTTCAGCACAAATCCAAAACACAGCACCATACCAGCCACTGTGAAGAAAATGAACTCCACCCCAGCCAAAACTAGCAGAAATCTTAATTAATTACTCATAATTACAGGATCACTGGTTGTCAGTGGAGTTTTAACAAAGTATTTAATTTCAGTAAGCTTTTTCTTGCCCTGAGCCTGGTGCCCCATCTGTGACCAGAGTGTCCTTTCATTTGAAAATGCTAATACTGGTGACAAGAGACCTGTCTGAAATAGAGTCATCATGAGCCTTGCCAGCATTTTCTACACTCATCTTATTGGCCAGAGGACTGTTCCAGGACATAAGAGGACTATGTGTAGTAAGTTTTTTCTGCAAGGTATAGAATTGAGATCTGAAAGCAGTATTTCTTTTTAAAATTTTCCCTGTTCCAGAATTCAGGATTCCGATCACCTCTGACCCATTATCATCCTTGTGATATGAAACAGATGAACAATGGCAGGCAGAGGGAAGTCTGGCTTATCCTTCTTTTAGTAACCTTAATAAGATAACATGAAAAAAAATACCTTCTGTTCAGAATTCACATGTGACTTCCATTAGTCCTACAAAGCTGTGCCTCTATTTCGTAAGAACTTTACATTTGTTTTTGCTATTGAAAAGTGGAAACATGGTAATTTAAATTACTCTTCACTTTCATTTTCAATGAAAAAAAAAGGCAGGGGGTACTTGTTTCAATAAAAAAGAGCTTCTGAAATAGAAAAATTCACACCTCTTATGCTGGAATAGAGCAGCAGACCTATGGAAAGAATAAGGTCCTGTGTTACCTGTTGTAATTGAACAGGAGTTGCCAATAGCATAAACTGATTGGTCACCTAAGGAACTTTGATAACTACTTAAATGCAATGTGTTTTCCTCAGGAAACAGAAAAGAGGTTTTATTGTGCTCTGGTTTTCCTTCTTTCAATAGCTTTTTGAAAATTATGTATGCAATGGGTATTTCCAGTTTAATCATATTTCAGAATTTTAAACTATGACTTAAAACTCAAATTCAGTGTAATCAGCCCATCTGTTAGCAATGGTTATAAAATTACATTGAAAATTAAAAATCTGATGCAGTGTCAATATGTCCTAGCATAATTAAGCTTGTTTTATGATGAATGACTAGGATATGGCTTTTGTCTACTTGAGCAGCTTTAAAATGGTAAACCTTTGCAAGTCTAATGTACAAAGTGCAAAGGTATGTACAAAACAACAAAACAAAAGTAAAAACTCAGGTCCTCTATTTGTAGATGTCATATCTTCACAGGCCTTTGGAAATGCCTGCAGAGTAATTCCATATTACAACCAAATTCACTGCATTTGTCAGTCCATCAAACACTATCTTGCCTCTACCCTTCTCCTTGCAGAATGACACCAAAACAGGCATTAAAAATGCAAATTTGCTAAATTCATTATTTGTTTTTGAAAGGCCCAGCATGACCTGCATAGCACTGATGGAAAAATTAGCACAGCATTTGCTTACATGAATTGAGGGTATTGCTAAAAATACTTACTTTGTTCTTCAGTACTTGAAGCATTGCAACATTAGAGTTTTAAGCATTTTAATTCTGGCATTACTGTGAAACAGCTATACATAATCATCTCTATTGGAAAACCATTCTTTATGTGGACACTTGATCCCTTTATAATGTGTCCTTTGGGGAGGAAAAAACCAACTCATTTTGCAAAAATACAACTGCCTAAGTCCTTTATATACAGTCCATGTGAACTTCCTGCGGTCTTCCTCCCCTACAAACTCTGCCTGCAGATGAAGTGTTTTAACCTTGCCCTCTTAATTTATTCTACATTCTAATTTTCAATAAACAGATGCCGCCTCTTTTCGCGCTTGTTTCCACATTGTTCCACATTCTGCCTGGGTTGTTTCTGCATGTGTGAATATTCAATTATCTGTTTCTCCACGATTCTGCAACTGATGTACTAAATGTCTGTACAGGTTTGGGGGAGGGTAACTGGGGAAGGCAAAACTTAGACAAAAAAGAGTTACAGAAGTTTCAGCTCTTCTGTGAGTCAGGAACTTTGCTTAACTAAGAAAAATTGTAAGCCACAACTAGAAATCGAAGGATTACCAAAAACATTATTGTACAGAGGCAGAACTGCTGCACACTGGCTCATAACATGTGTTTCTTTAGTTAGCACTTGGGTGGGAAATGCTCAAGAGTGGCAGAGGACGCTGTTGGTGCTGCTGCTCGTGAAAATCGGGTATTTTTTGCATTAAAAGCACAAAGCAGCTGATTCCCTTGTGGTTATTTATAGCTAAGAGCTGGTAACACATTTTAGGACTCAAAGTATATATACTTCTTTAAATGATATACTTTAATTAACGCTCTATAAAGGATAGAATATTACTTTATGGGAGTGGCCTGAAAAAGATCAGAGAACAGCACTTCAGTACAGCTCTTTAACACTTTGTGGCCCATAAGTCTTAGTTGCAGATATAAGTAGCTTTAATGTGTAAATCTAAGGACTTCAGGGCACAGAACTGCACTCTCTTCCAAATGGGACAGTCAGTGACTGCTGCTGCATTATTCACTGCAAAGAACACCTCTTTCCCTGAAGCAGTAGTGAGTTCTCACTATTTGCAACTTGTCCCATTGCCTTGTACATTCCCAGCTGGATAAAAGACTTGTGTTGGCATCTGCTCTCACACTGCGATGATCAGACTCTGGCAACAGAACCTGCAAGTGTGGAAATAATATTCTTATTCTGGACAGCTTTAAGGCTGTGTGGAAAAACCAAGCTAAACTGCATGTCAGAGGTACATGCCAAAACCAGTAGGCTGGGTAGGGATGAAGGTTGGGTTCAGAGTTGTATGTTTGCCCAAAACAGTACAAAATTTAGAACACCAGAGGTGGATCGGGAGGTCACGCCCAGGAGTCTGCAACTGTGGCAGTTTCAGAAGCCAGAGACACTCAATGGAGAGATGGCAGAGCGAAGACATGGCGATTCAGAAACTTCAGCTCAGCAGGCAGCTTTGCAGGAGTCCTGCACAGCTGCAAGGGTAGCAGGTGAAGCCAGCCTTGCTCTCCCATCCTCACTCCTTCCAGCTGAGACCCCTCAGCAACAGCAGCTTGGTCTCTGTCTGCTCTTGTATCCTCACTGTTCCCTTTTCTTACCTGGCAATAATTAACCAGATTTTGCTCATCTGGCAAGGGCTATGAGGCATTTTCTGACTTCAGGTGCAGCAAAGCACCCTCCGTCTGTCCTTGTAGGTCCTGCAACAAAAGTAGAAAGACCCAGATAGGAAGTGTGACACAAAAGTGACTAAGAGGGTGCTGTGAAAGACCTCTGTAATCAGTGGAGCCTGATGATTAAGAGCCAGAGCAGAATCCTGACACTAACAGGAGCATATGTGCTGTCCTGAGGCTCTGTGGCAGAGGTACCCCTAACCAATACAGTGCAATTGCACAGCTGTTTGAAACTGCCATTCACAGTGCAGACAATTGGTGATAACAACCAGTGCAGAAAAAGTGTCTAAAGGGCAGAACAAACACGGTCATTTTCTTGCCTTTCAGACCTCGAACCAAGAGGCACATGCTGCTTTGCATAAGGAAGCTGCCCCCCTCTGCTTCTCAAACCCAGGCCACTGCTGCCACTTTCTGCCGCTGGCTCAGTAGTCATCCTGATCCATTGTAATCCCTCCCCTTGCTGTCCAGAAGCAGCAGTTTAGAAATTATTCCATAGCTACAGCTGTGGTAAACTGTGAGACCTAGGAATAAAAGCCTCCAAACTAAACTGAGACATAGAAAAAATACTTTGTGCTGTTGTTCAGAAGAGCACTGGGCTTTACAAATAGGAAGTGTCAGTTCTGCCCTTGAAACAAAAGCTGATCACTCACCTGGTGTGGTACCTCTGGGATGAGACTCAAAGCCCCTGCACACATTTTGATTATTTTAGCCACCCTCCTCTTGAAAATAAGACATGCACTCTGTTGGTGTCCCTGAAAGCCACACCTAAGTCAAAGTTTGAATACTTGCCTGGCTTGGGCCCTCCAGCCCACACAGCAAAACAATTTCTGTAAATGGCCTGTTCAGAGAGCTGCCCCTTGCATGCAGATTTCCAGGAGATCAAACAAATTAAAACAAGAAACTAAAATATGTCTGGATGTACAGCCTATCCAGCTCCCATGCAGTGCAGAGGAAAGTCTTGCCTGGATTTAGGCTTGCTTGGTGCACAGAGGGAGATGGTGCTAGCGACTCGAGTCAGTGTGCCAGGCAAAGACTGTGCTGCTGCAGCTCTGCTCAAGGCAATGAGAGTGAGAAAGCTCAGTGAAGAAAACAAACAAACAAACAAACAAACAAAAACCAACCAGAAAACATTCTAACCTGATAAGTATGGGAAAGGAATGGTGATGTTCCACAAGTACACTGCCCAGCAGGAGACAGAAATGGTAATAAAGTTACGTCCCTGTAACCAGACCCATAAAAGTCAAAAGATGCATTTGATTTGAAAGCACTGCTCACTGGACTAAGTCGAACCTGTTCCTGTCCAGCAGGCGCAGGCTACTGCCGCAGCATATTCCACATGTGGCATTAGCAGGAACATCAGCAGGAATCTGATAGGTCTGCTCAGGCAGCACAGTGGAAGGGAGCTGATCAGTAGGTAAGGCAGAGAAGTGCAGAGTATCCATAAATCAGAAATAGAGAAAGATTTAATTACATGCTTGGTTAATATTTACAAACATTGACATTTTTGTTCAATATGTAAATAAAACACAGAGATAAGAGACAGGGGCTGCAGTAGCCAAGCAAAGCCAAAATATACCAGGTTAGAGTATTTGCTGTGAGCTGGCATATGCCTGGAGAATGGAATGGAGATACACTATATAAACTGAAAGAATAAATAAATAAATATTGACATTGTTCTACACCTGTTTAGCCTCGGGAGACCAGTGATTTGTGGGACCATATGTTGGACAAAATGAGACTGTTCATTGATAATTGTAAATGTGGCGACCCCTTGCAAACTGGATATTAAAAATATTAACTAAATGGCACATTTTAATTATACAGTAAAGAGGCTGATCTCCACCATTAAAAGACTGCAGCTGTCAGGAAGAACTGATCATATGACAGAAGGTAACATTTATTTGGTAGTAGACCTTGGTAAATGACATCCCAAACAATCTTTAGATTCTCAGACAAACACATTCAGCTCAGACTTGAGTTTAACCATGAGGCTTCATTTTCTTTGCCTTTCAGCTGAGACAATTTTTATCTGTTCCTCATATCCTATAGGGTTTGTTTATTTTTTATTTTTAATCTGTTTTGAAGTATTTAAATTTCAAATGAAGTATTATTAAATGAGAAACTGTAAACGATGGAGTTCGGAACTGGAAGTCAACACATTTGTTATTCTTTTTGCCAAAGGTATCGAGTAAGTTGCATAATTAACACAGTATTATATCATCTTTGTCAACATAAACAGAGCTTTTTTATCGTCTTTGAAAGCGCCACTGGTGAACAACTGAATGTGCAGATTCCAAAGAGCAGCAGCCCAGGAAGAGCTGAGAGCATCCACAATGCCTGATAAATTGCATAAGGAAATGAAGTAGACAGGTAGCAAGTAGTCACCAGCAGAAATGCCCAACGCTCTCATGTATCTGCTTCTACATCCGAGGCCGAGGAGAGAAACTGCACGCAGGTTTTGTAGCCTCCTTCCTGCCTGCCGTGATCCGACTTTAAGACAAATGTGTGATGGTAAAGCAGCAGCCCATGTGGATTGATTCTTCTCACTGATCCAGAGAAACCCTTCTACACACAGGGTTTGATGTTTTCGCCCTCCACTTCTGAATCTGTGAAGTGCAAGGAATGTGTCACATTGTGCCGATCCTGTGGTGAGGCACTTGCAGAGTCTGAAGGTTGGGGCACGTGAAGTAAGGAGCTGGAAGAAAGCAGGCTGCGATTCCATTGGAAGCGAAGGGGAGCGTAGGCCCATAGAACACCTCTTCCTTCCCCTCCTTGCTGACATCCAGCACCTGCACATCAAAGCATACTAAATATTTATGGGATCTCAGAAGAAAGCTGAAACAAATTTGCTGGCACCCACCACATGCATTTACTATTAATCCCAGCAGAAAGGTTCTTTCAGATAATTTTTAGATTATTTATGGATCTGGTGATCCATTTGCTGTTCTCATCACCCAACACAAAACCTGAGTGCCCAGGCACTCGGTAGCAAATGGTGCCATTGGATCCTGCCTCCTGGCAGCTGTGCAGGTGGGTTACTCTGCACACAAGGGCTCCTGTTAGCGCACGGCACAAATCATTTGTCAGCTTGGTGGTACTTAAGGGGCACAGAAGCTCTGTGGAAGATGGGAATGCCAAATAAATGACTGACTTAAAGTAAGTAAAGGTATTTGAAAAGAGCGGAATTTTTTCTTCCAAAGGAGAGAGCAACCTCAGTTTTCCCCAACTGGAAGATAAAAGGGCTAGTTTTGCTGGTTAAATCTAGGCACACTGCCAACAGCTGAGAAGGGACAGCACACACAGCTCTGCCAAATAACTCATTATATTTCTTTTCCCTTTTATGTGGGGACTGTGTCAGGCAGGCTGCCAGTTCACGACCAATCTGGGGATGTGGACAAATGTCCATTTAAGAAAGCAAGATCCCAGGATCATTTTTGCTTGTCACTAAGCCATATTTAAACCCAGGTGCAATACAGCAAAGTACCTGTTGATTATAAATGAGCCCACTAGTGGAGCACAGCTGCTACCTCTATACTGTGCTATTACTCCATCTAAGCATTATATGTCAGCTATATCCAAGCCATCTAAATTACTTTTTCCAATAAATTTTTAGGTATGGTATCCAACAACTTGCTAAAACATAATTATACAATGACCAGAACATGTTTTTAACTGTTTATCCTGCATGATCTGTTCTTTACAAATTCATGCTACGACGTGTTCATTTTAAGACCAGCAGTTTGGCATCCCAAAATATTCCCTTCTTATGCTAAGCCTAACTCCTAGTCTTATGGGACTGTTTGGAAGTGAAGTTCTAAAATCCAAAAGCTAATGAAAATGTTGTTTATCAGCAAAAGTGCAGAAATGGAGATTTAAACAAGAGTTTCTGTCTGTAACTGGCCAGCTGGTCACAAAGCAATGGCTGTGATGCAGAACTGCTTCACTCAGAAACACGCAGAAAGATAAGAATTCCTAATTTCTGTACCAAAATCCCTGAAAGCCATGGATCTATGGGTGAGCTGCTTTTATACAAAATGGGAGAACAGAAGAGTTTGTTGGACAACGTATTGCCTAGAGCAGGGATCAAAACACTTCCACTGAAGCTTTAAAGCACTAAGCAGCAGGGCAGGTCACAGGCTGACTGCACTTGGTCAATGAACAACTCGTTAACTCTGGCTGCCCTTCAGAAACACAGCTTGGAAAGAAAAGAAAAATCACAATATGGGCTGAAAAATTCTTAGCCCCGTCATCCATTTCTGCAACCCTTTTGATTGTGTAACCTGTGAATATATGCACATTAGTTTATCCAAACCTTGCCAAAGGAAAGACATCTCAACCCTGGTTTACTGGAATATCTTAGAGGAATTGCATCTATTGGCTCATCTGGAAATACTTTTAATATCTACAGTATTTCCTCTCTGTTTCTGCAGGTTCAGTGGCTGCATAAGAAATATCCTTAATCTCTCCACTTCACATGTATTTTCCTTTTTTAATAACAACTGTGCAAAACTTATCCTTGCAAAATTATTGGAAAAGACTTTAAAAGAAACCTAAATCGCTCACCTGGATACATGCCAAAGGCTCATTTGTCCAAATCGAATAGCCACCAACTAAATATATTCTACCATTGTGGACAGCAACTCCAGACTCATTTTGACCTAAAGCAAAAAAGGAAACAGAAACCACTTTCAGTGTTTAATTAACCCTTTTAACACCGAATGCTGGAGTTCTGTAATAGGATGCAAACACTCCCGGCAGTAACTTGCCTGTTTCAGAATTCCCACCCTGTCAGAGCGAAGGGGAGGTGTGAGGGCAGCTCCTTGCTCTCCGCAGGAGCCCTGCTCGGTGCTGCCCAGAGACAGCCCAGAGGAGCAATAACGTGGCTGAGCAGGGGACCACTGCTCCCTCCCCACGTGTGTGGCAGGTGACAGGCACGGTCCCCACCTGCCCCTCAGCCTCCATCAGACACGAACACCCAGAGAGCCTCCGAGGCTGCGAGCGCCGAGTGCCCCTCGCGTGCTGCCCACACCTGCTCAGCCCCGCTCCGCCAGGTACGAGAGCGGTGACAATCGCAGCAGCTGCTGCACAAGTTCATCCCCATAGCAACGGGCTCCGAACAAGTTTGGAAGTTTTGAAGGAAAAACACAGCCCTAAAGAAACCTGCACTACGCAGTGCAACAGGCACATTTACTGCCAGTTGCACAGACAGAAAGAAAGGCTTAGACATTTTCTTAAGGTGCAGTTTGTAGAAACAACCTGGGGACAGTGGAGAAGAGGCTGCCTCAGAGCATTTAGTGGGACAAGGTCAGCTCCAGAATGATGAGGGTGCCTGCGGTGCCAGGGTTTTGCAGTTGCAAATCAGATGACATCCTTCTCAAAGGCTGTCAGTTGCTCCACATAATAAATTCATTAACTGGTGAGCAAAAGACACGTGAAAAACTAGTTCTGTTTGATCATGTGTACATCCTTTTTAATCTCTGCCTCTCTCCCTAGTGTCCATCAAGTACTCTGATGGCTTGACTTGGAAACCAAGCAACCCTACTGTTGGTGCTACTCTAAGAATGTGTCACATGCCTGTCCTGAAGCGTGGTCAGCAGGTTCAGGGAGGTGATTCTGCCCCTCCACTCCACTCTGGTGAGACCTCACCTGGAGTGCTGTGTTCAGCTCAGGGCACCTCAGTACAGGAATGACAGTGACATGTTGGAGTGAGTCCACCAGAGAAGGCCACCAAGCTGATCAGAGAGATGGAGCACCTCTCCTACAATGAAAGGCTGAGAAAAATGGGGTCTGTTCAGCCTGAAGAAGAGAAGGCTTCAGGGTGACCTAACTGTGACCTTCCAGTACCAGCAGAGAGCCTATCAGAAAGCTGGAGAGGGACATTTAAAAGGGCATATAGTGACAGGACATTGGGGAATGGCTTCAAACTGGAAGTGAGCAGGTTTAGATTAGATATTAGGAAGAAAGTCTTTATTGTGAGGGTGGTGAGGTTGCCCAGAAAAGTTGTGGATGCCCCATCCCTGGCAGTGCTCAAGGCCAGGTTAGGTGAGGCTTTGAGCAACCTGGTCTAGTGGGAGGTGTCCCTGCCCATGGCAGCAGGTCTGGAATTAGACGATCTTTAGGGTCCCTTCCAACCCAAACCACTCTATGATTCTTTGTCTCTCGCAGGGACTCAAGGGGATACTACACCTGGGAACTGTATCAGGTGGAGGTGAACTTTGGTGGACTGGGTGGCAGAGACAGTGAGTTGCAGTGCTTTGCAAGTTCCGACTGTAGCAGTTCTTCCTAGTAACAGATGAGAAGAACTTTACAGATCCTGTAGCTAACTAAGTGCTCAATTCACTTCTGAATTGACAGAATTCCAACAAGGACACCTCCTTTTGGGTAATTTATTAAGAAGATACTGTTTAGGAATAAGCGAGAGTTAATAAATTTCAGTGAAAGCTTTGCCCTATAATGCCAACAGAAACCACTACAAAGTGATGTTATCATGGTAAAGACACATCAGTCTCTTGTACACTCAAACAAGGAGCTAAACCACTACCACAGGCAAGCTTCTGGAGAATCAAAAAACTGTACTGGTAATATTATGACAAATTATTTTTGACTGCTTAATTAAATTAAGTTTATCTGCACCTTCTTCAGAATTTAATATACAATGTGCTAACACGAATGTTTTGTAGACCACTGAACACCAGAACTGTAATCAAAAGTGTCTTCTTGGCTAACAATGGTCCCTAAATCAGAAGCAATTGTAGCAAAGTCGTGGAGTTCCACATACTAAAGGCATCTAAAGGGAAAAGACATTTCAGTTCAACAGCAGTGAGTTTCCCTTTGGTCCAATGCTCACCTGTCAGCATGTTGAAGCTGCAACGAGTCCACTGGTCTGCGTCTATGCTGTAGGAGTCTATGTGACGGACCAGGATGCGATCGTTGTTGTAGTCGAGGTCATTCCCCCCTAACACGTAAAGCTTCCTTTGGACAGCGGCCATGGAGTGATACACTCTCCTCTGCAGCATTGGGCTACGGCTTAACCACTTATTCTGGGAAGACAGAGAGAGAGAGAACTTATCAAAGCACTGCTCAAGGACGTACCTATATTGGTAGTGCAATAAACAGTGGCACACTACTGGTTGCTTCTTACCCTCGGTCAGGAATCACAAGTGCATATACTTGCTCTGTTCATATGCTAGACGTGTGTTGGCTGTAACACTGAGCAGACATTCTGGACTTTCAACGTGTTTTACAATTCTCACATTTAAATTTGTTAATTTAACGGTATTTCTTGCTCTGTATATTTTTGTCTAGCTCATCAGGTTTCAAAGATCTTTCTCTTCTTTACAACTCAGTAGCAAATTCTCCTTAAACCAGAGTATTAGATGTCTCCTTTGTATACAGTGCTAAAATTATCTGTACCTATGAGCTCCGTTATGAGAGAAGAGAGATTCTTCTACCTTTCGTTATTCAGAAGCTTATTTGATCTTATCCTTGGGGAATGAAGCAATAGGGAAAAACAATTTCCTAAAGAACTTTCTCAAATTATTCAAGTATTTGGTTTGATGTTAACCCTTCATTGGTGGGAACTTACAAAGTTTGCATATTTTTCATACTCATTAACAATATTCAAGAATTTTACCTGTTTAGGGGAGAGGCAAGAAGACACAGAAGACAAGGGATTAAAGCACAGTATTTTATACCTGAGAAAACAATTCCTCCTGCTATGCACACCAAATCAAACAACCTGGCAACAGCTAAGATTAATTTAAGTGGAAGAAGTTAAAAATCTGTGAGAAAATTTTTTGTGATCCATGTGCAGCAACTCGAGAGCCTCTAAACCTTCTGCCTTTTAACCTCCACAATATATAGCTATACATTTCAATGCGTAATAGTTGAATATTAGGCATTAATGTTTGCATTAGTAGTCCAGTCTCTTAACACCAGACTATAGACACCATCTGCTTTGCAAAGCCTGCCTGCATCCCCTGATTATATCTTTAGCTTCCTCCACTGCAGTGCCTGCCAGGTGAGCCTCAAAGCGCTGCAAAGGCAGAGAAACAGAGGGGCCTGGCGGGGTCATTTCTAATAAGGCGGTGTGTGAATACTAATCAGCGGTGGGGAGGCAGAGGTCAGCGCAGCCGGCTTGTTGGCAGGTAGCTGTGTGCTCGGTGGCAGATGGCAGGCATTATCGACTCGCCACAAAGGCCTCGCGCAGGAGCAGGCGCCGGGGCTCCGTGATGGAGCTATTGAGATTCCGTGCGAGATGCAAGCAGATGTGATGGTTTCCAGTACCCACCGTAAACAATATGCCGGCAGAATTTTTAAAAAGAGCTTGTGTGTACAAACATGAAGCGGACCTCGTTTGAAGAATGCAAGTGCACAATTCCTCCGTAACTCTTCACGCGCCAGGCTGGGCTCCTTGCGGTCAGCCCGGCTCACTGAGGCAGCCCCAGCACTGCTATTCCGGGGGGCAACTTCCACGGCAGCAAGTGAAGAATCAAAGTGATAGGTACACAACAGAGATGTGGTATCCAAATACATGTCCCCCTCACAAGCAAAATAAGATTGCTGCCTGTAATTGCCACTTGGATTTAGGACAGTCAGCAATTGCACAGTCAATTATAAAACTGCACCTCAAAAAGAATGAGGCAGGTGTGTCATCTCCTGCTTTCTGCTTCAGGCCCCTTATGTGCTATGCATTAAAAAGTCAGTGGGAACCACATAGAAGTATCTCCTGGCACAATTTTGTTCCAAATACAGCAATCAAAGCCCCTATCCTACAATCAGAAAAGTCAATACTCTTCCACGTGGGTGTAAATCAGGCTATGCAACTCTGATTGCAAGCTTAGGACTTTTAATTCCTAATACAAGCAAGAGGGCATAACCATGCCCTAACCCTCTGAAATGGTTACTGAGCCGTGCTAACCTAATCAAAACACATACATAATGTATGAAATAATCCCTAAAAGATATTTTAGGTGCTTGGGTAATGAAATAATAGGCACCCTTGCAGTGAGCAGAGTAAGTCACAGCCAGGTAGTACAGTTCTCAAAGTATGCAGGAAACAAAAAGGCCCATATATGCAATTCAAAGCAGAAATGCCAATGACAAGGAGTGGTTTCGGGACACTGACTTTGAGTATACATTGCCCAGGGCTGCTGGATTACAAAAAAAAAAAAAACAACCAAAAAAACCCCAACAAAACAAAACAAAGCAAACAAACAACAACAAAAAAAAAACAAACCCAAGCAAAATAAATACTGATAAATACAGGGGATTTAAAGCACATTTCTGTATTTAATCTGAGATGTTTCTAATGCCTACAGGCTGGAAAATCATAATAAGTTGTCAGGGTCTCCATTACTCTGTTGAACTCACATGTCAGTACAAAGTGAATTTAAAACATTACTAATTCAAATGGTCAGTGCTTTCAGCCTTACAAAATCCTTGTATCATTTGCCAAGAGACCTGTTTGAAGTAAACCAAACCATATATGACAGACACTCACCTGCTTAGGATCATAGACCATGAGTCTGTTTTGATACTGTGCAGTATTTGTTACTCCTCCTGTAAAAGAGTTTGTACAGGTTACATTTTTTCATATAAGCAAAGCCAGGAGCAAGATCAGGTACAGCAAAATAACCAATTCTAGAGTTCATCTGCAGGTAATAATTACATTACATACCAACACTTCTGCTTCCATTCCCCTGCACTTCTTAATCTGGTTACAAGGGGAAAAGCAGCCCCATTTGTCAAACATACAGAAACACAGAATAGCAGCAATAAACACCCCATACAGACTTCCCTTGTAGAGCTAATTATGCAGGGCAAAAATGAGATAATAATTGATCTGTTACAAATAACTGTGCATTCAGCCTTAATCAAGACACAAAGATAAAACTCATCCCTGTTCCAAGGAACATACAGGTGTGATGGGTTAAAAGAGGAGGAGGTGGGCTTGCATCAAAGAGAAGGAAGAGGTCAGCGAGAAGCTCTGTCTTACCAGGAGCGTGAGAGGGGATACCACTGCCAGCTAGAAAGCACAATGTAAACCTATGCAATTGTGCTCACCTACATATCAGAAAGAAATTCTGTATTTAGTTTGTATTATAGAGACAACATCTCCTGATTTAGTTGTAAATTTGGGTTTTAAGGTTCCTCCACAGCGACCAGAAACAGCACTACCATTTACTTTTCAATAATGGTCATGAAAGCACAGTGAAAAGCACCTCAGAACAGCTCAGAATAGAGTCTGACCCAAGCAGATGCTGCAAACCAACTACTTACCTCAACACACTAAAGAGATGTTTAATGCCCGATCATCCTCTTCTCATTTTGTTTTATATGGCAAATTTCACTAAGTAAACATGGAAATCTTCCTCGGTCTGTAATCTGACTTGTGCAAACATGTTTTTGAGTGTGCTCAAGCCTTTTGGGGACACGGCGTCACTGCAGCACTGCCACAGGTCCCAGTCCCGCTCTGTCACCACCCTGGGCCCATGGGAAGATGGAATCAGAAAAAACACCCATAAGCTGCACCTCACCTTCCTCCTCCCAGGAGGCCTGGGCAGAAGTAGGGAATGTCAGTGTCACCAGTGACACTCATACTGACAAACTATTTATACTATAGCTTTAATGGCACATGCCAATAGTGGACAAAATCCACAGCAATGAGAGGAAGGAATTTCATCTGTCATTACATTTTGTTGACGCTTCCCTTCTTGTGAGGGCACACCCTGTCTCAGCCAGGCCAGCAGCACAGTGACTTACATTCCTGCTGGCTGAGCTATGGCCCAGTCCCACTTAGGTTGCTGGGTTGGTTTTTTCCCTTTTATCCCCAAGCTCTGTGCTGGGCAATCCTCATTTTGTCAGCCTCCAGCTATGCCAAGGGCAGCATTTTGGTTCAGAGCCATGCCATGATTTTGAAGCAGCTCTGCCACCTCCCCCATGCTTTGCTCCAGATGTGTCCCAGCTGTGCTTCATTTCCTAATGGCAGCATAAGGGTGTAAAATAATAACTGAGCTTTTGGCTTTATGCCATCTGAATACCGGGAACATTTGGGCCAGAGGACCAAAACAAACCTAGTCCAAAGCAAAAAATGTGAAGAATACATGGAGTACACATAGAGAGCTCAGCATCAAAGTTTTATCTGCTGATCTGCTCCTTCTGAGCTGAGCTACTTGCTGACATAGACATACCCTCTGATCCTTCCAAATAACTTGAGTGGGGCCAAGAATCGAGAGCAGAAACTACAAACATATCTACTTTAGAGTCTTCTCTTGAACTGCAGTAGCAGGAAGAAATGATGCTGTTACCTGGGTGCATCTTTGCAAGCACCAGCCTGTATTGGGCACCTACCCAGGGACGGCAGCACAAACTCCGAGCTCGGAGATGCTCACAGGCTAAGAGATAGCTGGGATGAGATGTGGTTTTTCCAAACTATGCCACACCCTGCCCATCACAGTACCTGTGAACTGCACACACAAGAGCAGGCACTGGACAGCAATGACTGCTCCTGTGTCTGATCTCACAATCTGTTATTTGCCTCTACTATTGTGCAGCCTTCACATTCCTAGTGGTCATGAGCCACACACACAAAAACCAATATTATCTAATATTTTGTAGTTTTTTTGTTTACATACAGTTATTTTCACTCCCAGCATAATGTCCAAAATGATACATCAGATTAGTATTTTGAAAAATAAAAATCATAGTTATTTGGATTATTACCAACAGAATGTTAAACTACAGGAGACACATCAGAAACACAATGCTGGGTCCTGCATTTCCATTCTGAAAGGACACCTTAATTTGGGGGGAAAGATGTGAAGGAAGAAGAGAAAGAAGAGCATTGTTTCCTCACAAAATAATAAAATAAGCAAATAAGCAAAATTATTTGCTTCTCTTCACAAAGAGCCCCTCACATCAAGTACACAGCTTACATCTTTTCCTCTGCAATATTGCTCATCTCTGGTGTTTTATCATTACATTCCCTTCACATACCGCTCTTCACTTTTAGATTAATCTGCCAAAATGAGATGCTAAGGATTTGCATACAGATTTGACTACACAAAAATAGATCTGGAATTAATAACAGTCTCTATATGTTTTAATTTCTTCTAGACTGGAGTACCCTTGCCTCCAGCAGTATTCTTGGCTTTGAAAGTCATCAAGCTGATTTGTCTGCTCTTAGGTTATGATGCCACATGCTGCTACACTGTCCCCTGCAATCAAAGTGCTCGCAGAGATAGATTCCATGCCTTCCCCTAACAAGTATATTTTATAGATTGGCAGTTTTGATCTCCCCTCCCCAGGGGGATAATCTGCATCTTAACAGGTTTCTATAGATACATCTGTCATTAAATATGCCATCTTATATCTGCATCAATTTTCAAACTCTAGTTCCTTCTAACTTTGAAGTGCTATAGCAAAAGTTTAAAATTTTCTGCCAAAATTCAGATTTAACAAGTCTGCAATGTCCTCTTGAACTATTTTTTTTTTAAATACTCTAGACAGCTGGGAAAGGGCGAAAGAGCAGCAATATGTCTCTTAAAAATAAGAAAAGAAGGGAAAAAAGGACTTTAAATGGTACTAAAAATAATACATACTTTCTCAGAAAAGAAATGGGGTAATTCTGAAAGAATTTCTTAAACGTGTCTGCCGTGCTTTCTATGAGGGAAGGAGAGGATAGAAAGAGAGGCATCATAATGAGAGAAAGTATTTAAAAATACAAACTATGCTATTAATTTTGATGTCAAGCAGTAACAGCTAATTTAGTAGTAACAGAACAGTTAAAGAGAGAGAAAGGAAAAAGGTCTGTCTGGTTAAATGACAGAAAATTTACAGTTTGGTCAGCATTTGCTGTTTTCATAAACAGAGTGATGATGACACCACTTTGACATAAGCAGCTTGCTTTGAGGACTCCAGTTCCTAGGAGGAAAGAGCACCCTCAGGACAAGACTGTATCCTTCTTGCTCTTACAGACATGAGCACAGCCTCATGGAAAGGCCATCATCCAACCCTTGGGTTTACAGTGTTTTTACACTGCCACAGTCACTGCTGCTCACTCCCTCGTAGGCTGTAAATGTTCCTTATTCAGCCATGCAAGACCAGAAAATTCCCAACTCATGCAAAACAGTGCCCCTCTACATGGGGAGATTGCTCAAGGATTCCAAAACATACCTCGTCCATCCTATCCCCCACTTGGACAACATTTTGGGTTGTTATAGTCCCCCCAAACACTCCACAAACTGCATTGAAAGTAACCTTCAAGACACACACTTCTAGAAAGAGAAGGGTAAAGAGGCAGTAGATGTAACACCATTTTCCCCAAAGACAATCTATAAGCCATATTTATAATGTGTCCTTAGCAAGACCCCCAAATGCCTTGAGAAATCTAATCCAATCCAAATCCCCCAGAAAATATCACAACTCTCTCCAAAGTCCCCAAGTGCTAGGCTGCGTGCGGGAATCCGAGTTCACTGGGATACGTGTAAAGCTACGTGTTGTCAAAGAGCTCCCATGTGTGCTCCTTCCAGCAAATCCAGGGAATATATAGAAACCCATGACATCTACCCTAAGGTGCTCTGCTATTTTAAACCAGAAATCTCTCCTCTCTTAGGTGTCTGTGTGTTAAACACAAGACAATCCTTCCTCAACATGCAAACCCACTGGCTCTTAGTTCAGCCAGCCCAGTGCAGTAAGGACAGCTGAGTTGGAGCATATTCTCCCAAGGTAAGGAGTCCCCCAGAAGATGCCAAAACCAGCTCTGATTAATGCTCTTCGACTCCAGATGCAATTGAGCCACAAACAAGAGGGTCGCAAGCCCTAGGTTTGTTTAAATCATTAAAACTGGATCACATTCAATCTAAGGAGAATCAATGGCATCAGACCAATAATGTCCATCACTGAAAGGTGTGAGTGTATTACCTTCATTCAAATACAGTAAAAATGAAGCCTGTATATATATGGAACATATACAGACTAAGACTGGGCCACTAAGGCAATTTTTATGTACTTGTTAACCTTACACTCCCAGTAGAATTCTGTGCCAGCCATACCGTAAAACTTGATTTAGTTAGATTCTGTAAACTCCTATTATTCCAAATCTGTTTTTCATAAAAGAATTTTATAGACATTTACTGAGAAAAAAGTTTTCACTTCATGACAGCATACTGATAGTAAGGTCATACTTTTCATCTCAAATCACTTGCAAACTCAGAAAATTCTTCAAGGTATGTTATCACCATCATTTCCTTAGTCAAAATCACCACCATTAGGTAAAAATCAACAGTTAAAAAACCAAAAAGAATCTTAAATTTTGAAAAGAAATATTGTTCTCCTATATTAAATATAAAGCAACTGTACAGGGTTGGCTTGTTTACCCCCTTCCCCCAAGCCGAGTTTCTATGTGCATGTCAAGATGTTATTTTAGCTGACACACTTAAGGTCAGACAACTCGAGCCTCTGCAAAACAACAGTGTAACACCTTGTTTTAAACAAGACTTTTCATGTGCTAATCCCTTGAGCACCTAAGGCAAGGGGAAGAGTCATTATCCCAAGACGCAGATGCAGGATTGGCCCAGAGCTGGAGTGCTTGGCAGAGGGTCCCTGCCCCTCGCTGTCCCCAGGGGCACTACACCTACACTGGTGGAGGAAGGTTAATGTCTGTAGAAGAGTAGGTCTCCAGATTTGCATGTGCACTCCACAGAGGATGCAGGGAAATGGGCATAGTTCAACTCCTTGCTCCTATGGAAAATACTTCCCCGCTTTTATGGGCAGTGATTGTTAGTAATCTTGAACTCCAAAGTGTTTAGTGTACTTTGTTTTTCTTTCACTGAAATACTTCAGTTTTCAAGCATGTGGAATGTGACTCCTTTGTGAAATTGGTCATGTCATCTGATGTTAACCAGGGCCTAGAAGAATCACCTTTCTATAAAATTTCCAAACCATCTGCCCAATGCAATGTCAGTACAGAGAACTTATTTGTTGTGGTTTAACCCCAGTCAGCAACTCAGCCTCACACTACTGCTCATTCACTCCCCCAGCACGAGACAGGGGAGAGAATTGGAAAAGTGAAACTGAGTAAATTTGTGGTTTGGGATAAAGAGAGTTTTAACAGGTAAAGCAAAAGCCACACACATAAGCAAAGCAAAACATAGAATTAATTCACTGCTTCCTATGAGCAGTCAGCTGTTCAGCCATCTCCAGGAAAGCAGGGACCCATCAAGCATAACTGTGGTTTGGGAAGTCAAACATCAACACTATGAACATCCTCCATTTCCTCCTTCTTCCCCAGCTTTTTATGCCGAGCATGACACCATATGGTCTGGAATATCCCTTTGGTCAGTGGGGGTCAGCTGTCCTGGCTGTGTCCCCTCCCAAACTCTTGCCCACCCTCAGCCTCCTCATTGGTGCGGTGGGGTGAGAAGTAAAAAACACCTTCACTCTGTAGAAGCACTGCTCAGAAATAAAAAAAAAACATCCCTGTGTTACCAGGACTGTTTCCAGTGCAAATCCAAAACATAGCTCAGACTAATTGCTATGAGGAAAATTAACTCTACCCCAGTCAAAATCAGCACATTATTTTAATAAATTCTCATGTATTTTTTTTAATAAGAAAATAAAATGAAGACTGTGGGGGAAAAACAATAAATAATTACATGAACATAAAAATATGGAGATCAGAAAACTCAAGGGCTGAATCCACTTGTGCTGAGCAGAGTGTCTGACTAGTTCCAGTATGCAAAAGGCTCCCTCTTTTAATCTGCTTCTGTCAGGGTAAAAGCCCCAAAGAGGTGGTAGCAGCTTAGGAGTCCCTCTGTCACCTGAAACGCCAGCCACCGACCTCCTCTTGCCAGTGTGGACACTCAAATAGTGTTCTGTTTAGTCCGTTTTCCTTGCTGCCTGTGCCATGCTTTTATTCTCTATTATTTTTGAATCCTTGTCGTATTTGTCCCAAAGGAGCAGCAAAGTAAAGCTGAAAACGAATCCCAATAATAACAGAAATCCCTTAAGTCTAGTCAGCTTTTGACCAGCAAAGCCTTTAAGAGGGCACGGGGGCTATAGCAGAGGCACTGAGAAAGTAAATGGTCAATGTGCAGATCAAGCTTTGATGACTATCTCCACAAATAGAAGGGCTAGAAACTTATATTATCACTATTTAATTTATTCCCTCACTAAAAATCTGGGCACATTTCCATGGTTCCCCTGCCAGCTGGTTGTAGCAGACTGACTTTGAGAGCTCTTTCCTGATGACCCGCATTTCCCAGAAAAAGCAGCAGGGATACAGCTCAGAAACATTTCTAACTCAGACTAATTTTTTAATTACTTAATTTTAGCCCACATACTTCAAAATTAGGTTCCCTCCTGCATTGCTAATTACTTTTATGCTATCATCTTATATTCAGTGATGAACAGTGGATTTTCCAGCAGTGACTGTGACACAATGAAACATCTCTCTTTACTATTTCCCTGCCTCTGAATGTACATATACCACAAGCTACATTCTAGTCCTAAGCAATTAATTAATAATAGAAAGCTAGCTATAGTTATTACATCTCCATCTACTTTTCTTTCTAAAATAACTCTATTCAATACACAACCAGGTTTCAATCTGAGAGTACATAATTCAGATCAATACCTACTGAAGCAAAGCATAGTATGCTCTCGTACTTCATAATAACCTGTCAGAATTGAGCAACTCAAAACTTTAAAGCATTTTCTCGGAACCTATCAAAATACAACTGCAAAGCCCTGCCTACCTTATTCCACTGTTGGTAGCATTTTCAAATAAAAATGGAACAATACTGATAATTTTTTTTTTTGTTTTGCCCAGTTTTAAGGAATTCATCCAATAGGCTTCCACTTATCTTTTCCCCTGATTCTACAGCTCTGTTGGAGACATATCCTTAAACACAGTATCACGCTGCATGATTTTATAAACACAAGTGGAATTTAAAACACACGGGCATGCATACATTTCACCTACATAGCTAAGCACATGAATTAATCCTCAGCATAATTTCCTCTTTCCCAGCAAATCTGGAAAGATTAAATTCAAACTTCAGTTTGAATCAGTCCCACATTTGACTTAAAAATCACTATCAAATACTTTCTTGTGTTTTGATTTTGTTTTGTTGTTGGTTTTTTAAATGAAATTAAGCAAAAAATATTACTTTTTTTCATTCGCTGGAGGAAAGACCACACGGATGGATTTCTAGTGCACATTCAATGATTTTATATGAGAATGCTTAACACCGTTTTCTAACAAGTACTATTCTTGATAAATACTGACAAACGTAAACCACAAGACAGGAAACAAAAACCAGCAATCAAGACACAGCAATAGTAACATCCATGCATTTGAAACGCCCACAACAGACACACATCCCTCTCAACTAATAAAGTAGGAAAGGTAGTGAATAAACAGGATAATGCTCTGAATACACCCAGCTGGTAGCCTAAAGCAGAAATGCTGCTCCTGTACTGTACCTCGATCTCACTTCAGGATTCATACAGCACAAACTTTACAAGACTCCTTAAATGATGGTCACTGAAGAAAGTGACCCAAAGCACCTGCCAGAGATCTTGGTGATTTTCTGTGTTCTGTCCTGCTTTTAATTCCGAAGTCATCATTCATGACTTTAGTGTACATGTATTACAATAGATACCTGCTAGTCCCCCTCCCAATGCTTGGGAATCCATTCCCAAGAGGAACTTAATCCATAGGGACAGAAAGGCACATCCGCTACACAAATGATACACTTCGAGAAGCACAGCCAAGGCCTAAGCAGCTAACTTAATCTTCCATTCATATTCCATCTTTTCACCAGAGGCATTCCAGACCATATTAAAATCCCCAGAGGGCAGCTACGGTGAAGATGCCAATCACTGAACACTTACCTCAAGGGCTGGCCCCATTCACTCATTAGCTTCCTTAATAAATATTATAACTATATAACCTTCCGTGGCAAATTTCTTAGTAAAGGGGGAATATTTTTCTGTCAAATCTTCTGTAGACAGCATCAACCATATTCCAAAATAACTAATACCGGAAAAGTCACTACAAAGACTGAGGAAACAATGTCCCCCATCAATGTAATATAATAATGTAACATGTGACATAAAAACAAAAAGGCAGTTGCAAATGATACCTTATTTTAGGATTATAAGGCCTGTACATTCATCTATCTGTGCTGTAAAGCTGTGATTACATCCAAACAGTCTTGTGCACTTGTTATGGATGGAGCCATGGACAAGTTCTATAAAGGTCACCTTGGCCTGTTACAATATCCTCAAGAGCAAGTGGGAGCAAATCATACATCTGCCTTCAAGCCCTCAAACAACACAGGCTAACATATACTTAATTTTCCATTTCATCATCAAAAATGAATGAATCATAGAATCATAGAAAATACAGAGTTGGAAGGGACCCACAAGGATCATCACAGTTCAACTCCAGGCCCTGCACAGGCTCAGGATCTCCATGTGCCTGAAAGCATTGTCCAAATGCTTCTTGAACTCTGTCAGGCTGGTGCTGTGACCACTTCCCTGGGGAGTCTGTTCCAGTGCCCAGTCAACCTGTGGGTGAAGAACTTTTCCTGATATCCAAACTAAACCTCCCCTGACACAACTTCAGGCCATTCCCTTGGGTCCTGTTACTGCCAAAAGCACCAGATCTTATTACAGAAACAATATCTTTTTTTGTTTGTTTTTAGGAAGCACACAGAATTTATCATTGGAAATTTGTCCAAAAAGTGCATTATCATTCCAGTTCCCTGTGATTTATGAATGGCAACTGGAGATAGCACATATGATATCAGCAGCTCTGAAACACAGAGTGTAATGTATAAGGTACATTATGCTCCTATACTTCTAATGAGGCTTCAATTCTTTGTCCTCTCCTCAGAGAAAAGTTATCATGACATACAAACCAAAGAAGATTTATTACTTTAATTCAAGACAGTATTTCGGTATTTTGTTAGTACCTCAAACTGTGTGAAACGTTTTCTACCTGATATCCAAAGAAGACCATCCACCACATATCCCGCGTGGCATGAGAGTGACCGATCAAAGGACTGTACAAAGGTCCACTTGTTCTTCTTGGGGCAGTAGCGTTCAACTGTAGGCAACACTTGACGCAATTCATTCCTGCCCCCCACGGCATAGAGGTACTCGTCCACGGCTCCCAGCACAAAGTGTTCCCGGCAGTTCTTCATCGGAGCTATCTCCGCCCAGGAGTTGGTGCGGGGGTCATACCGACACACAGTTCTCACAGCACACGTGCGCCCTGTGGAGTGCTCTGCCTCTCCCCCAGCTACAAAAAGAAAGTCTCCCATGACAGCAACACAGTGGTGGCTCCTCCCCACAGGCATAGGCGCCAGCTCGCTCCAGTTAGCGATCCCTGCGATATGGACATTCTCCTGGTCTACTGGATTGAAGTATCGCAATTCCTTCACTTTACAGACTTCTCGTTTTTTCCCACCAATAATGTAAAGAGTGTCTGACTGGAAGCGAGGCTTTGTCCTTGCGGTTTGCCAAACTGGCTGTGCATAGACGCTCTGGTGATAAGCCAAGGCCTCATTAATGAGCGCTGTCGCAGTTTCACTGGCTTGGACAAGAGGATGAGTGAGAGCTACAGTGTGCAGTGTATCCACATCCATAAGGCCAAAGCGCACATACTGGAGAAGTTCATCCAGATACTGGTAGCGGCAGTTGTGTTCCAACCACCTCACAGCCAGCTAAAAGCGGGAGGAAGGAAGGGAAAAACAAGACAGGCGTTATTTGAGTACAATTCTGTCAAAATCTGGTATTTGAAAACTGCTTGCATTCCAAGAGCAGATGTATACTTGCCTCAGTCATGGTATCTATCCATCTAAAAAGCAGCTATGAAAGTTTATTAGCCCACACAAAAAGACACCTATTAAAACTCTACCTACAGTATATATACAAAAGCACTGTATTGTACCAGCTCCCCTAAACAATTTCTACAGCATCATCAGCTGCTATGCAACACTCTCATGCAATCTGTTAGTGTTGCTGGAGACCACGCTATCCCTGAAACAAGCTGCTGGGAAAATAATATAAATGTAGGGGCTATGGGATCACTGGATACCATAGGTACACTAGAAAGTAGACAAATGTCAGAAGATTAGAAAGAAAAGCCTTTTCTGCCCTCCATATTTCATCCTATTTATGACAAAATATTGAAGAAATATAACACAATACATACTGAATCCTTCAATATTGTTTTTCTTCCTCATTTATTTTATTCATGAAGTGAAGGAAGGTGTAAGGGGAGAAGAAAATTAAGTCAGAGAAGAGAGAGGCACAGAAGAGGCTCTGATAGTTTGGGGCAGAGAGAAAGCAACAAGCAAAACTCACACTGTTCAGCAATTGCAGCTAGTATCAACATCCAAAATTAAACAGAGCATACAAATCACATAAAGCTTATTGGATCCAACTCATCCTAAAAAGAGGCTAGTAAGGGCCTAAACCATTTCAAGAGTTGTGTAATTTATTTTTGAAAACTTCCAGTAATGAAGATACCAAAACTTCCTCAGGAAAACCATTCCCATCCTCATCCTCTCAGACAGATTTTCCTCTTACATATGCAGAAGCTCTAAACGCTTAAACTCATTTCCCACATTTGGGTTTATATTCCAGAGCAACCCTTGAAACTGATTCATCCATACAGGATGAAAAACATTTTGCTACCTTCTTTTCCTTTTCTACCTCAGATGCGTTTCAATATTGGTGTGAGCTTCCTCTTCAGTGAATGAAAAAAAGTATTTCAATGCATCTTAGGTTATATTTTCCAAATCTCTTTGCTTGGCTCACAGTTCTCTGTTACTGAGATCTTTAATGTTTGCTGTTGAAAACTGGACATAATCTTCCTCGTAAGGGCGCAGTAGTAGTGAATAGGTTGGAAGAATCTCTTTAATTGTAACAATCTATGCCATTCTTACTTGCACATCACCACGTAAGACTGTCAGGGCACTATGATGTTGCTGATCCATGTTCATGCTTAGATGACTAAGTACTATTTCAACCTCTTGTTTTGGTTGTTTTTGGGGTTTTTTTTTTTCTGCAGAACTTCTACAGAGTGTGATGCTTTCTCTGTCATTACCAAACTCTCTACTATTATTGTAGGCCACTGTTCCAGTCAAGACGATTCTCAATCCTAACTGTATTTTCAAAAGTGCTTGAAAACCATTTCATCTTCTGATTTTCTGAAAACATAAATCCCATATTATTCTTTCATCCAAGTCATTATCAAATGCATCGACTAGTTCTGGATATGGACAGATTCCTCTACTTGATACTTCAAATCATCTTGACACAGAACTTGTGGAGCAGATGTTTCTAACGAGCTGCACACTAAAAGAATTTTCAGCTAAATCTTACTGCCTGTACTGCTATTGGTAATGTCACATAAAGAAGCTGAAAATAAAGGCTTCTCTTATTCATGACTTTCATATATGACGTATTAAATTTATGACTGCTCCTGTATTCTGTCAGAGAGGGAAGATGACAAACCAATACCACCTTCCTATTAATTTGAAACACTTCTTCTTCACTGTGAACCCCTGTGAAACAAAGAATCAATGAAGGGCATCAAAAATGCAACAGTAGTTCAGTCAGTAGTTAAATGTTGCATTGAGTTTCAAATACGTGCATTAGCTCCATGTATTTCGACTTTCTAGTAAAAAAAGGCATTAATCAAATATATTTGAAAATGTTTATGGACTTGAAATCATTGAGCTTTATAGCCATGTGTTCTACATCAACCAAACCCATGTGTCAAGTGCCTCCTACAGTTGTATTAGGCAACTTCCTATTCCGTGTCTTTGGCCATGTGAATGATTCCTGAAAGGCACTAAGCTCTCATCATACAAGCACTTGAACTTGAAGTGAAATTCAGGCTATCTTCAGCATATATATCAAGTGAATGATGTGTGGGTTGTTATAATGAGATAGAAGAATTTACAAAAACTGAGTTCTTATCTGTCAGCGCTTGCATCCAACCGATTAGTTACTTTTGGAACTGTACGTTCATGCCTTTGCTCACATCTAAAATGGCATCACCGAGGTATCACCTGGGCTACAATGACAGACATTACAGACTCTTTAAAAAAAGACAGGCACTAATGTAAACCAGGACTTGGTAACCACAAGACTTTTAGAACAAGTTCAATATTAATGCCTTATTAATATCTTAGAACTTCATCCATCTGCTTTCCTTTATTGTCCTCCCTTTGGTCCCCAATAAATACTGTATAAACACATGAGCAACACCACATACATTCATAACTTCAAAGACATAGTACCTGCATTCATTTCTGCATATGGGATGTGTGATGATCTGCACAGAAGGCACGGACATCTCCGTTACAATACATTTTCTCTGCTGTACAAAGTTTGGCACATGCAACTTGGTTCACACTGAGTTAGATCTGTACTGAGAATAGTCCTGGAGTTGTAAAAAATGTTTCACTGAAACCAATAACGCTAAACTTTTCTGTGAAGTCACAGAATTTCTAAACCACCATACCAATGGTTGCAAAGTGATACAAAGATTCTGTTGGCACTTATATGAGATATACAATCTACTCTGGGTCCCGAAGCAAAACTTTCTCTATCCATTCCACACTATTTTACCCCCATTCATCTGTCCTGCATATTTTTTA
Organism: Origma solitaria; assembly: GCA_013397895.1. NCBI lineage: Eukaryota > Metazoa > Chordata > Aves > Passeriformes > Acanthizidae > Origma > Origma solitaria. The sequence goes on from VZRL01001194.1 coordinate 192,367, forward strand.
CTAAAACCTTTGAATCTTTCCAAATTAAGTTTATTACAGCCTGCTTGGTAATCTTTGCACGCATAGATACCTCAAGGTATCTTTAGCCTATGCTGCTTCCACCTTTCCCCTCTGACACGCAGCTGCAACAGCAGTGGGGAGGGCAAGGTGAATCCCAGGCTGTCTCAGGTAGGTTGCTATTGGCTCTTACCAGACTCCGAGTCTGAGGTCAAATTGCAGAGGAAGACTGCATTGTACTGTATGAGTTTAGAAAGCAGGGCTAAGAAAGAACCCTGCACACCACCTGGATGGTCTGTGGGCATTTCACAGAATGCAGAGAAGCTTTACTGAGCCTTAGGGAGGCAACTGAGGTCTGTGAATCACAATGTGCTCAGAAGCTCCTGTCCACCCACATCAACTCATGCTACTGTTTGCACACAATTTGACTGCAATGCCCTGTGTGACCCATACCTAACCTGTGACTCTCCAAGGCAGAGAATACGCCATAAGAGCTAAAAGCTATATCGTTTTTATCTCCTTATCTTGCTATTCTTGACAATAACTTACACAATTTTTTAATTCATTTTGGGTCACTACTCAGAAATAACTAATAGGAATTTAACCGACAAACGCAGGCATCTATACGTATATTTACAGAATACAGGACCAACTCCTAAATCGTGACACAAGGCTAAGGAACAGGTCATCTGGTTTCAGGAACACTCACGAATTGAGCCTTAGACTTCCACATTGGTTTTGCAGCACACTGTTACCATGTTCTCTAGCAGAACATGGTGTCTCACACTATGGAGGCATGGAAGAAAATTGAGTGTGGGTGAACTGATATTCTAGTCACTGGATGGTTTGGCAGCTACTGGAAGGCTGAAAAAGTTCAAAAGAAAGAAAACTGAATTCCCAAGCAAGCCTTTCACTCGTAGTAGAAGTAGTCACTGATGGAGACTGTAACACAGTTCTAACTTTCCTCCAGTCCAAAGGAGGCAAATCTAACTCTCATCAACATATGGCAGACAGAAACTTCCATGCACAATACCAGCAAACATCTGAATATTTACCAACACAATTTCTAACACTTTTACTCAGGTTTTGTTTAATCCAGACCCAAAAATCTGGTGCCTACGTAGAAACTCCAAAATTCACCCCATCTATACACTAATTGTGGTGCCTATGTTTTCGCCTCTCTGGGAGTAACAATTAGCAACTATAATCAGTATTGGCAAAATAAACTCAAAGCCATTACAGACTTTATGATGCTGCAAGAAAAGACATTCTGGCTTCTCTAAGGAAATACCAATAGCACTTTAAATTACAACTGTGTTCAAAATGCTAACAAGCAAGCAAGCAAGGAAAAAAAATACCTCCACAATTTTGAGGTTTAAAATATTTGCATCAGTGCTAAATAATTTACAAAAATAGGGAAAGACTCCTACTCCTACTGCCATATAGGCAAATTCTGTTTAAACTGCTAGAAGCTTCTTTTCTATTAATTTTAATGTATGAGTGTGTGAGTAAAGGAAGCTACAGCCTAGTGCCTATATCAACTTTAATAAATAATATATTTTGCCATATTCATTTCTAACTAAGTAAATGACAAAAGTAGACCCTCAGAAGGACAGGATTTTCAAACCAGATTAATTCTCTTATTCTAATGCCTTAACCCAAAGGATTTTTCTTCTCCAAGGTTACATTATGTGATTTAGCAATGGAGTGCATTCTCAAAACTGCAGAAAAGAGATGGGAAAATATGTTGTGGCACAGTTGGAGCACACATCAAAGTACATCTGCATGCTGGATAGCAATTTCATTGTTTTTCCAGCACCTGCTTCTGCTTCCAGCACAGTGCTTCAACAGGCCAAGTCACACAAGCTTGGAGTGCAGTCCTTCCCTCCCTGCTGTTAATGGTGTACACACCACACACATCCCAAAGCCGGAGGGGCCACAGAGGCAGAGGAGGTTACAGATGAATTAGGAATTTCCCTCCTGTTGAAGATAACCCTGCAAGAAGTAGTTATCTGGTCCTTTGGAATGCCAGCTACCCCAGGGAGCAAGAGAGCCCATCCTGCTGCAATCCTCCTCAAGCCACTGTGGTGGGAAACCTGCCAGACCTTCCCTGGACATCACACCAAGTTTTCTAACCAGAAAAGCCAAGCTACTTCATGAATGCAAAAAGCTTGACATATTTATTAGACTCAGGTTCACTCAGAAACTACTTTAAGTCACAAAATCAGCATCAGGGAAAGTTTCTGTTGACAAGACTCCAAGAAAGAAATAACTTTTCTAAGCCTGGGCTCTGTGAGGCAGGGGCCACAGGAACTCTATTAAAGTCATCTTGGCCTGCTCTTAAGTTGATGTATTCATGTTGTAGCCCAATGGACTGCAAATATGTTACTTTATATCATCCAAGGTGCCTAGTAAATGAGATGAAGTCAAGTAGCGACAGCAGCGGAAAAAAGTGAGGAGGTAACATTGGTTTTTTGCATTTCGTCCATTTTAGCAAGAGCAAATAAAAGGAAACAAATTTTCTAAGATTTTAAAACAGTGAATCTACACTGTGTCATTAAAACAAATGGAAATCATAATAACCTAGTGAACATTCTCATTTTAGGAGAAAATTGAATTTTAAATATGGAAACAAAAGTGGGAAGATGTACTTTCCTGGACTGAGATGAGATACATGCAACACAAATGACCCAATTTGTGCATGACAATCTGATGATATATCAGAGGAAGAGAAAGAACTATAAATCTCACCTGAAGAGTTCTTCTGTTCCTTAACAGAAACAAAAATTTTTGGCCAGAAAAAAAAAATCAAATTAATATCTTTGTATCCTTAGCATATTGGACAGTGTTATACACCTGTTCCTATTGATTTCTGAAGCCAAGAAGAGCAGCACAGTTACTACAGCAACCACTTTAAAGCACCACCAAGGGAACTTCAAAAAGCAAAACTTGGACTTTACCAGTTTGGTCTTTGAAACACTAGAAATACATATTTTGGCTGTAAATTCGCACATAATTTTGCCTGTTATTGGTTTTTATTTAACTCAGCAAGCGTGAGGTGTTCCAGACTGGGACCTCCAGTCTCAAAACCACATTTCAGTTGGCAATTGTCAGCAACACCCTTCAAATTTCAAGTACAGGAGCAGAATCTACAGATTAACCAGGACATTTATTAAAGCTCTGAAACCAAGTCCACTGAGGGCTATGGAGGAACTTTCACCTAACCTTAAATGAACAGGGATTTCCAAAGGGCTTGAATTTGGATCTCTAAAGGGTCTTAAGTCTTCCTCTCTCTCTATTCACTACAACAGACAAAACCCAGGGGATTGAGGATATTAATTTAATCATTTTATTTAAGTAAGATAAACTAAATTGGTCTGCATCACCCATTTAGGAAGAAAAATATAAGAATTGTTGCTGAGGAAAAAAATCTCACCACACAACAAAACACACACACATAATTTTTCAAAGCCATGAGTTACACATGAATATTTTTAGAAGTTAGTAACCACGGAGCACAGCCTCCAGACTCACTCTGAAATTTTATCAATCAGGTACTATCTTACAGTTGTGGACAGCATGGAAAATGAGTAACTCGAGCCTAGATGCAAGAGAGTGAAAAAGATAGAAATCTTTTTCTTCTTTTTATTTTGAATTTAAAATGTGCATAAAAATAAGACTCTAATAAGCTGCATGTGGAACAATCAAAATTATGAGGTATTTGCATTTCTTTTGCACCTTGAGCCAAACAACTACAAAATTATGCATATGATTCTCTCAATCTGAATACAGGAAATATTAATAATCTGTGAATCAGCAATGAAATGCCTTTTGCCCCTGAACCCTGAAGAGAGACTTTCTAACTCAAAAAGTTGCAGTACAGTGACTGAGACCACATTTACAAGGCACCGAGCTGAGGCACACGCGTGCAGCCTGTGAAAAAAAAGCTGTGCCATCCCCCACCCTCTTTACACAGAGCCATATTTAAATTACCTGTTTGTCAGTTTTACAAATGTGTGTCTACGTAAGAAGCTCCCTGTGTGGCGCTGCGTTAGAAAGCAGGCGTGTTTCCATTTGGACATTTGGATTCCACAATCAGAATTAAAACATTTGCTCTGTTCAGGGTGAGCTGATAAACAGGGATTTAAAATTTTCCTTTTTTTTTTTTTTTTTTAAATGTGAAAAATGAAAGAAAAACGTTCCTCTAGATGTATTATGCCTTTGGGCTCCATGTGAGGGAAGCGAAAAAAGACAGAGAAAGCTACTGTGAAGGTCACAGAGTGAAAGAACTTCCTCAGGGCACAGAATAAATTAAATCCCAAGGAAAAAATAAAATGTGATTTCCAGAGTGTGAGGCACAAACTCAAAATGACAATGATTGACAGCCAAACTATATCCGTGCAATATCGAAGACTGCACGTTCTCATTTACCTCAGTGTAGCCAGCAAGCGCCCATTAAACATCCGTCTGATGCCCAAATTAACCTTCTTGGCAAACTGAAAGAGGCACAAACTATCATAATCAACCTTTCATTATCACAGCAGCCTCTAGTTAAAGGGTCAGAATAATTGTGCCATCAGAGCCCTGATTGTTTTCAATCAACAGACGACTGGAGTGACAGCTCAGTGATGGAGTAGTTTGATGAAACCGCACCAGGCCTAATCAGAGCAGATGAAAGGAAGGCATGATTGGTGCAAATGAACAGTCGTGCCTCTCTTTTTCATTTACAATCTGAAATTACTCTTAAATTTACAGGGTTTTTTCTCCCTTTTGAGTACCTCTGAAAGAATGTTTGACTTATTATGGGTTCTGACAGTGCAGAGTTATAAAACACAGGTAGGGTTTTCAGCCCAGGCTTTAAGTGGGTATTCAGCATAATTTTAACAAATTCACTCTTGAAAAGCACAAAATGACTAAAGACTTCCAATGACCTAACCTTTCAGTGCTGTTTGATTAGCAGAACAATTTATCACAGCTCACATTCTTCATGATAAGAGAAGATTAAAAAAAATGGGCTGGGATCTCTTGCAAATGTTTTCCCTTAGCCAATATATTTATTGTATTATTACTCTCCTGTTCTCTCTCTCTCTCACACACACAAAAGAAAAAAATAAATTAAAGAACACTGCATTAATAACCCTTTTCCTCTTTGAATGAATAATAGAATCCAAGCAAGGGTTTGTTTGGAGATGAAAGCAGAGACCAATTATCATGCCACTGACAGCATCAATATTTAGTTTTCTGGTGGGTTGGGCTGTTCATTCCCACATTTTAAAGGATAGAAAATTAATCAATCCCACTAGGTGTTTCTTACCTTACTCATCAGCACTGATTCAGAGTGCCTCACAAATGAACAGGGGAAAAAAATAAGGGAAAACATGTAGGGGCTGCTTATGCAAAATTTGGAAAGAATGACAGCTTCAAGTTTACTGCACCTCCTCAGCTAGGTTCACTTCCTCTTCAAACTTACCCTGCTCCAGCCACATGGCTTCTTCACAAGCCTCCTCACAAAGCTGCTGTAAGGAAGGTGAGGTAAATAAAAAGAATCTAATTGAATTGTACCTCTGAAAGAAGCAAATATTTCAAGTGGTAAGTGGTAAATCTTTTGTTCTGTAATCTTGGTCATTGTCAGGTGTTCTCTAGTTTGTCAAGGATTACAAAATTCATATCAATGCTCACGTCAGCATACCAAAAAAAAAAAAANCCTAGAAGCCAAGATTAAGATTTATTTTTTCTGAAGGGGGAGTGCATAGAGAAGTCTGATCCAAACACCAAAGGCTTTTAAGAAATTTTATGTCCTTTATCTCTTACCACACTGCAGAATGGAAGTTTTACTTCCTTGAAAGTTTGGGACTGTTAAGCAGAACATTCACCTTAGTGGAAGTGTATATCCTTACTGACACACAGAATGCCATTTACAATTATTGAAGTCTACTGTTGACATAAGGAGGCTGAAAGGCTCTCTGGTCCTTTTTATTTCTATAGTGAGGAAAATCTTACTGTCCTCAGAGTATGAAGACACCAAGCCAGCCCAAGTAAGATTTATTAGCTCCAAGTCCTAGATAAAAGAAGCATGACCAAAGTTGCCCAGTCTGTCAGAGATTTGGCAAGAAGTACTTCCCCACAATGCTTCCATTCAGTTGACAGCTGAGTTTAGTATTTGAAATGGCAGGAAAGGTGAAACACCCAAACTTTTCCAAGTATAAAGACACTGTTTATGAAATATATACAGTGAACTCTTGGGAACGAACCCAAAACATTCCTCAGAAACCAGTGAAGAAGGGAAGAGTCTGGAAAGCTGCCAACAAGTGTTTGGTTGGAGGCAGCAGAAAGAAGACTCCGAAGCAAATGTTTCTCTACATAAATAGCAGCATCTCACATTTACATTTCCCCACCACAAGGGATCACCGCACATATTCAAAGATTCTGTCATTCTGTTATTTGTCCCCAACTCCTACCCAGCCAATGCCACACTAGTGCTAGACCTCTGCTTCAGCAGTGGCACTGGCATTGGGTGCCCCTGAAGTGCACTCCCAAACTGAAGACTGAGATTACAGCTGGCAGGAAAGACAAACTATGCATCTTTCCCAAACATTATCACTGTGATGCAGTCAGAACCTCAGCTTCACAGATGGACAGGGCTTGGAGGACTGAGGGACTGGCGCAGGCAATAAAGAAGGAAGCCAAATATAAATTAGCTGACTTCAGGAAATACATGGCCCCAAAGAAAGATTAAAGAACACCAAGGTTCATTATCTCTGGAAAGTGAAAGCACTTGTTAGAGTATATCCTCCTGACCTCTGATCAGGCTCCGCAAAAGCTGCAGTGGATTTGTCCAGAGTACTACTCAGGGAACTCTTGGTCTGCTAAGTAAGAAATGGTACACCTCTTGGTTGGTTTGGGATCTACGTGATGTCAAGAAGACAATCTGCAACTTTCAGAACATGAGACCTGCAGTCTGTAAGCCACTTTGCAAGAGGCAGAAATTTGATTTTGGTCTTTCAGATGAAAAACACTGCAGCAAGCACATTTATTGGTCAAAGTCTCTAGCATAAAAAATGATGCATTTCACTATATTATGCTGTAATTCAAGCAGAGGTAGGTAACACAGCTGTATTAATAACAAACATTTGTAAAAATTAATGGCATTAAAGTGAATCACAATGTATTAAAAATACTTCTCAATTTTCCTCAAGTGCTGATAAGATCTTCTTTAAAGCATTTAAGCTGTAAAGCATCCATTACCAATTGCTGCTAGACAAAAATATTGTCCTGCACAGTATTTCAATAGATGCAAGGAGGATTACACAAGTTAGACATCTTTGGCAGATTTCTTAGTCATAATCAAACAGCTACAATAGTAATGATTTTAGTGCCTGTATTTCCATCTCAGAAATCTTTAATCATTGTTTCTGCACAACATCCATGTGAGAAAGAAAGAAATTCTTTATCCAAAGACAAACTCTCCACCAACCAAGTACAGCCCCTTGCATTGTCAGTTCAGTGCTTTACTGCAAGCTTCCTTCTTCCCTGGTGCTATATAATTAGAGTGGCCTTCTCAAAAGGGACATCATTTTATGGAAAATACATCATTTGTGAAAAAGACAGTGTTAGTTTCATTTTTTAAATGTATGTGTTTCCTATGAAATACATAGAAAAAAGTGACAGTTTTATAGTGACAGTAAAGAACAGAATGTATGCTTTCAGAATTGTATTCACTACTTTTAAACACTTTCTCCATTTCTTATATTTACTGGCAGTGACAGTAAGAAGTTTACCTAGAAGACATTGACTAAACTCAGTAGAGATATTCTATCTTTTTAGACTTATAGTAAAACAACTAGGATCACAAATCAGCTTTACAAAAGGCTAGCTGAACTACATTAATATATAACATTATATATGGTAAGGAATCACATAAATTAATCATTTCAAAGCAAAGAGTTGCTATAATAGAAAAACTGAACTTCTCATCTACTGGAGCGTAAAGTGAAGTAAGGTACAGGCAGAAGGTAAACTCTCAGCTGCTGTAAATTATCACAGCTCATGAAAGCTTGCCATTTTACACCTTCTGGGGAATCTGAACTTCAAAATTATACAGCACTTTCCTTCCAAGTATCTAAAAGCAATTTATAAGCAGTAAAACTCAGGCTTCCCTGAGAGAAGTTTACATTTCAACCACTTTCTCCAATTGGGAACTAAGGGAAAAATTAGGTGTCTCAATCAAAATCTTCTGTCTCCTCAGTCTGTCCAACTGAGTCTCTTTATTCCACTACAAAAACTCCTGTGGAAATTCTGGTGCTCATGCCACAGAACAAAGTCTGGTGAGATGCTAGTATCTGAAACTGAGGACAAAACAGTTCCCTAAGTATCACCTCTCAAAAGTACTTGACACATTTTTGTAGCTGAAAAGCGCATCTCCACACAGGCAATAAACACTGCATCCTTTCTCACCCTTGGAGCAGCAAAGACAAAACTGTCCCATAGTGTGCTTCAAGAGAAGTCTGCTCTTTGCGATCAGGTCTCAAACCATGGGGGTTTCCTCTATAGTCATTTGGAGCTTCTCTACCAAGGCAGATTTACAAATGTGCTTCTTGCACCTAACTGGTTCTTCCACTGTGACAGAAGGGGCAAGCAAGGCCCAGTGCAAGCCCTCTCGATGACACTCCACACATACAAGTGTGTGTTTAAAAGCTCCATGAGCTCGTGTGTAGCTCCTACTGCAACAGGCTTTACTGCTACCCCACTGCTCACAGCCACGCTGTTTTCCCGTGCATGGCAATGGCTGTCACACCTGGGAGTCTACACACCTAAAATAAATGAGCTGGGAATAGTCACACTGGAAAGGCTCCACTTACTCCTGCAACCAAGGCAAACTTTGTTTTAACAAGATCATCAAAAAGGAGCGCGGAGGGTGACAAAGCAAAGCGAATAAAACCAGAGCAAAGCAAAGCAATAAAACCAAATCCAAAACATGGCATCCAGAGACTCAATCTCACTTTTTCCAGAGACACAATCTCACTTTTGTCCTTTGAAACAATTCCAGCCATAGAGAGTTAGAAAGGCAAAGGAAATCTCCTCATCATAAACATTCCTAAAATGTAGCTTCATAGGTCCCTAAAACCTGCCTGTCTTTAAAAACTGGATCAAATGGCAAGAAGATCTGAGGTAAAGACTACTTGCCATCTGTTTTCAAGCACATCACAAAATGCTCAGGTTTGGATCCTCCATCATTTGTTGTGATGGCAGAACCAACATTGCTATGGGCTTTATATCTGGTAAGTTTTTCTGAAGCTGCAAAGAACAGAAGCTTATCCCTTCATAAACACAGCTGTTTAACTAGGACTCTTAACTGTGATTTGATTTCAGTTTAAGGAGATTAGGGTTTATGATAGCATTTATCTTTTCTGAAACAGTGTAAGGACAGAGAACATGGGAGGTGGAAAAGGACCTCCCTCCAGCAGCCATCATTTCAAAATCTAGAATTGTTCATTTTTATTTTTAGAGAAAACATTCAGGCTGACACCAAATGCATTGAAACTTTACATAGCCACATACAGCACCAAAATAAGTTGCTGGTACACAATTAGTAAGTGGAAAAGACAAATTTTCACCATCTGAAACATACTGTTTTTATTGCTATTCCTCTCTTGTTATTTTTCCCTCTGAAATATATTTTAGAAGTATAGCAGCTCACTACAGAGACAAGAATCTACAAGCATTCGTCAGTAAAAATTGTTAGAAAATGAAATAGGCACAAAATTGACAAAACTCTATAAAAATGCAATTCAGCTCTGTGAAAATTAGTCTAAATGGTTCTTGAATGTAAAAGGATTCCTATTCCTTTCTTCCCTATTGTTAGGGTATAATTTTCTAGGGATTTAATAGGCAAATCCAACAAATCACATAAAAAAGTATAATTTTCTATAATAATCTTTACCACAGCTATACAGGACTTGTATGTCATTAATATCTTTGGTCACACACAAAAACGTACTTTGAAGGATATGCCCTCCTTAGCTGGTTTATAAATACGCATGCTCTCAACACGCTGTGTTACTACAAAGCAACAGACATCAAATTTTCCAACCAAAATCACAGAATGGTTTGGGTTGGAAGGAACCTTAAAGGTCAGCTAGTTTCAACCTCCTATCATGGACAGTGTCCATTACACCAGGTTGCTTAAAGCGCCATCCAGGGATGGGGAATCCACAGCTTCTCTGGGCGACCTGTTCCAGTGCCTTACCTCCCTCACAATAAAGAATTTCTTCAGTATATCTAATCCAAACCTACCATTTTTTCAGTTTAAAGCCATTTCCCCCTGTCCTATCACTACATGTCCTTGCAAAAAGTCCCTCTCCATCTTTCTCGTAGGCCCTCAGATACTGGAAGGCTGCTATAAGGTCTTCCCAAAGCTTTCTCCTCTCCAGGCTGAACAACCTCCACTCTCTCAGTCACTTTTATTGACTTTGATTTAATCCTCACGATGGACTTCAGATTATCTCACTGCTTAAAAATGAGTCCTGCATTAATTTTTCAGAATCAACTAATTTTCTAAGAAAGCTATTTCTTTTAAAAAGTGACTTAAACACTTAGAACATCATTTGTAATTGCATTTGAGATCCCAAACATACCTGATGAATTGGGAATGTCAGAGCTTCCCCACTACAAGATTAAAACAAACAGAAATTTATTATTTAAACTGGCTAAATAATACCTGAAGCAAACTGAAACACCTGCAACTGCTAGAAGATAAACCATGTAAAATTACAACGTATAGAGTGTCACACAAATGTTAAAATAGGCTTCACCCAAAAAGAGCACTTTGAAAGCTCTTCAGCACAGATTTTCACTTCAGAGACTGTGATCTTTCGATCTGTCATTACTATCCCACATAGACCTCTAGCTTGGAAGCCACTTCACAGTAAAGCTTCTTAAGATCTTTTTGACAAGTATATTTTTCATAATTTCTTCCATTTCTCCCTGGCACGAGGGAGTCCAAAGTGATCAAAGGAGAATAAGGAACCCTTTGTCACAACGCAAGGAGACCCCCAGCCCTGCAGCTCACATCTGGAAGCTGCCAAGGGTGTCCCAGCTGGAGTAAGCAAAGATGTGCAGGAGTGCCACTGCTTTTCCATCTCCTTGCCTCCTCCCCCTGCTGGAGCCACCAGTGTCCTGATCCTGGGGCAGGAGTGACAGCATGGGGCAACAGCTAAAGAGATCTCAGCAGTCATGCTGAACTAACACACTTTCTAGCAGGTCTAGACATACGAGTGCGACTTTACTACATCTAACTCAGCGCACTTTGGGTGCTTAACCCCAAAACTGGATTCTAGGTATCCTAACACTTTGATGACAGTGTGTGTGGTTTCAGAAAACCTGGAATTCAATTTTCTTCTGCCATCTTCTTTGCCTTTGTGGTTACAAATAAAAGTAATGTTTCCATCAGCTCCCAAAGGAAAATTTGTTGAAATACGGAGCTGGGAATTCTCAGAGGAGTTTCTAATTTCCTATCAGTTTCCACAAGCTTAAATCCACTGGAAACTGTTAAACAGCCTTTACTGAGATTTTGAAAGAGTAAAGATTACTAACATTTATACCCCTGAATGGAAGACATTAACTAAGATAACAACAACAGACTGCCATATTTGATCATCCATGGTATCTGTAGGTTTTAGATTTTATGTTATTTTCTTTAACTTAAAAATTAATATTTTTATTTAAAATTATTTTAACATAAATAATTAATATTTAATATTAGTATATTTCCAACTACACCTGGCTTTCAAAACCGCTTCAGCAACTTTTTTTTTAATGTAACCATATATATCTGTATGTTAACACAATTACACTTCAGTTAATCTCCAAAAGATCCAAACCACAAAGAGCGTAACAGTCAACACAAACCCTACCACAACAGTCAAATTCAAATGTAGAATGCAGTAACACAGAAAAAGTCTTGCTGTGTGCACATCTTTTCTGGCTTTCTGAATCAAAATGCACATCTACTGCTTAGCTGAGGAAGGGACCTAAATTCAAGTTTTCTGATTAGAACTGACATGTATCAAAAAGAAAATTAGAAGAACACACCATTGTTCCTAACATAAACCCAGTTTTAATACAGAAAATTGCTTTCTGTACTGTTATACTTGATAAATAACAGTAACAATAATAGCTAACATTCGAAAAACAGGAGTCTGAAACTTTTAAAAGTTCAGAACAAAAGCATATACAAAGTTCACAAGATATTACTGTAAAGAACAAGATTAAGAGCCCATTTGAATTAAGCCAAAGCAGACAAAGGGGAAAGGCGTTTCATAAAATAAGGGAATAGTGCCAATAGGGACAGCATTCATTTTCCCTGTAAGCCAAAATGCCATTACTATTACAAATGATACAGAAATTACACCAGGAAAACAGTGTGTGACCTGAGCACATCAGCAGAACAGTGAGAGGTTCCACTGCCTACACCCACTGCTTGATCCACTGTCTCCTGCATGGACCCCACCCAGTCTGCAATTCCAGGGGACACCGACCTCCTTGCACATCCTGAGCCACAACTTCCAGCTTGGATGTCCTGCCAAGAACACTGCACGTGCTCATACTTATAAAAATTAATCTCATAGTCTGGTGAGATTGTAAGGAATACACCATTGCACAGAGACAATTCAGGTAAGATACCTATGTTTATGAGGGTTAGATTAAGGAAAAGGAAACCTGCAGCCTATCACAGGTCATGTCTCCATATTACTTTTATTTGAGGGTAACTGTGTGATTTTGCTTGCAGCTAGTCATGATAACACAGTGCAACCATCATGTGTAGTAGGGATACACTGGATACTGGGATTCATGGGTGGCTCTCTGGCACTTTTGTGTAGGCTATTCATGAAAAGGGTACAAAAAAGGAGGTAAAAGCACAGCAAAACATGCATGGGCAATATGTTAACCTTCCCATTTAGCCTCACCAATTCACCTCAGCTTTGATATGCATCAAGTCCCTTTTTTCTCTCCTAAGTCTTTCTTGATGAGAGGCTGACAGCCACATTTTAGAGTGGTAGTTTTCTGCTTAGAGTAAATACTCACTATGAACAAGCATTAGACTAAACATTATTTCACTTATTGCCCAAGAGGGCACTTAAACTTATTTTTTGAACAGTGAAAGGCTAATATACTGCTTAAACACAACATTGATTACTGAGATGCTTTCCTTCACTTATATTTTATATTGTTGCTTTTTTGGCAGTAAAACTTAAGTTCCCATTTAGCAAGGCACTTGGGGCACATTTCATCAAAACATATATATATATATATGTATATATACCCTGAGAAAAATTATTTTTGCTCTCTCCATATTAAAAATTGCTTTGCAATACTAAAAGATCGACAGAAAAAAAAATCTAGTACTGCTCTGAAGGAGTGGCAAGCTTGTACCAGAACATGACAACCTGCTCTGCATAGGTAAATGTGTGCATCGCTGGAAATATATGGAAGATGTCTTTGGACCTGTCATCAGCACAGAACTGTTCCATCGTAACAGGCTGCCACAATGTGTACACCATAATATTTCCTACAGCACTGAATTGTGGGAATTTTGCTGAAGAATAATTCTAGCCCTCCACAGATGCAATCAGGAAATTCAAAATGGAGCTCAAGTATAAAAAAAGGCTACTGAAAATAGCGCACAGAAGAGGATAAACAGGACACTAATATGAAAACTTTGTACACTTACTGTTTTTATAAAAGATACATTAAAAACCTCATATTGACCTTTAACACTGCAGTCTTCCTGTCCTTTATTTTCCTATTTATTAAAGACACTTCTCTAATACAGAGACCAAAGACCCTGTTTTTGCACATCCACAGGGATAAAATAAATAACAAGCACTATGCTTACACACATGGAACACATACTTCATGAACACAAGTTCAGAAGTTACACACAAGGAATTCAACAGGACTGGAATATCTTAGGAGACTAGCCCGGGAAAAGGCACAACACATTTGCATGCTTTCTAGCTGATTAAACCATGATGAAAATCATGCAGTTCTGTCTACCAGTTTTTCCTAGATTACTTGCTTATCAGTTGATTACCAAGAAACCAAGTTGTTTGGCAAAGTAAAAACAACAACAGCAACAAACCACACACACACACACAACAAGAAAAACCAAAGAAAACCAAGGAAAAACTTCTAACCTTCGCTTCAGAAGAAATATTGACAAATACTAAAATTGATCTGCTCTTAATGTTAGCTGTTTAAAAATTACATGTATCCTTTAACAACCTACTCAAACAGCAGAGATAGAAGAAACTAATCTATACTAATCTCACCCTAAGATTCATTTCCAAATATGGTTTGAGAGTTCACCTTGGATCAAGTGCGATATTTAATAGATAATTATTTGACCAATCTACTGCAGGGAGACAGAATGATCCAGTAAATATTTCTACCTGTAACTAATAGTATGATCTTTGAAATATGAATATTTAAGCCTGATTAAGCTACTCAAGTTTGTAATAACAAACATAAGGCATAACTATATCATAACTAAAGCTAGCATTAATTTTTACTTAAATCTTCGGCTTGCTTTTGACTTGTTAAAGTTCCAACAACAAGCCCTCTATTGCTGTATTTCTCTGGCAACATATTCCATCTTACAGGGTTGGTTACTTTTTCAATTATCAAGGGAAAGAATTCACCTGCTTCCTTAAAGTACAGCCAATGAATCTTTCTTTTAATGGTCAATTATGAAAAGATTCACTTTTCATTTCATGATAAACTAGACATTTGTGTCCTCATCATGACTGCTTCCTGTGGAAAAAAGAAGAGAGCTGCCCAGGTCATGATGAAGAAAGAAAAATACAAAAAAACCCAGTTTCTTTTCCTCCACCTTCTTCAGGATTCTTCCTTTGTTTTCATTTTTTAAATTTAATCCTTTCTTCCATTTCATTGCCTTAACTTTACACACTTTAATGCAGCTGACAAAAAACAAATTCCTTACATATAAAATAATATTTCATAATCTCACATGCTAATAAAATGTAAAAACTCCACATGAAAACCATCTTATGTCAACTAACAACCATTATTACTGGCTTGGCTTACCTAAAAAAACCCTGATTGTGGAGGCTCATAAATTGCTTCAATTTCACAGCCTATGCAGGCTTTCTGGTGGGCTTTTTAAAAAGATTTGTTTTAAGAAATACATCATTATAGTCTTTGTCTATTGTCTCCACTTAAAATAAGACACTTCAAGCCAAAGAGTCTGAAAAATTAACTGGAATTACTGTAGTACTCTACATTAATCCATATCCTATCACACTGCAATTACTATTACTGTTTAACTTTCTCAGACTTGGTTTTTTCACAGTTATATTTCACCATACTCTCTAGAACAGGCCAATGGTGAATTGGTACCCTAAAAAATCAAAAGTATGACAGGTAAGAGGAGCAGTCACTTCAGTTTAAATCACATTCTAGTATCACTCCGTGTACACATTTTGATGCATTAAAATAACCACCTTAATTTTTATGTGCATTAGGATCAAATCACTGAATGGACATTGGGAATTCAAACTGGCGTAAATAACTGTGCTCTGCAGACAGTGGCACCCCTGCCAGAGGTTCTCTAAGGGAAGCTTTAATTTGTGCTTAGGGCTTCATGGCAGCCCTACTAGCAAAGGTGCCTTGGGGACATGCTGAATTCATATTGCTGTGACACGCAGGCATGTGTGTGCGCAGAGGCCACCCTAGTCACAGGTAAGACAGATAAATCAAATGGCACCATCCCCCCATCAACTTTTCTATTATCTGCCCCACTTTGTGCCAATTTCCTCCAGCTTCCCCAACACCTCTTGCTTTGCTGTTCTTCCTTAAGACATGGGATGGGGATTTGTCAAAGTCAATGAGCACTTTATTACAGTGAGAGTGCTCAGTAATGAACAATTCAGCAATTTAATGAGATTCTGTAGATCTGTCTCCAGCCTGTCCATCAAGTTTCACTTCTATAAAGCACCCTGACACTAATCCTCTGGCATACCCAATCTTCACCCTGGGCTGAATATTAGATTCTTCCATGGTATATTGCATTACCACTATAACCTTAGCAAAAATGATGAACTTAACTACACTTGAGGCAATATAGCTGGTCTGATTTGATTTTCTTCTATTGGGTTGACTATGAGGGAATTACTTATTTACTAAGATAAAGCAAAAAACCAGTTTCTTATTGCCTTCTGAATGCCCAAATTGGTAAATATTTATATGTGTCTTTTAATCCATTCTGGGGACCGGGAATATTTATAAATATATATTTATTCCTGGTTGCACAAACTGAATTAAAAAGATGCATGCACGTTTAGCCTGCAGCAGAAAACTAGTTTAAAAAAATTCTTCGGAACAGCATTAGTAACCTTTAGAGAGGCAATTATGATAACACTTAAATGGACAGTGTGGAGTTTGTTGTCACTCAGAAAGCAGCGTATTACCTATAAGTATCTCTCCCCAGTATGACCCTGCAACAGAAACAGAGGCTTTGTCATATTTGCCTCATGAAGTGTTCATTGACTGGAATGCACACAATTAAGAAAATTCTTTCTGAGTCTGAGTCTTTCTTGCAGGACAGGACAGTGAGACGGGATTTAAAAACTCCCACTTCCCAAACATCATTACAGCAGGTTACAGAGGGCACATTACTTAGGATGTGCTTGCCCATTACTGAGCAAGTATTAAGTTATACTTGCGTGGCTTTCCACAGAAACCCTTCTAGCAAAAGTATACCCAAGCATGTAGCTAGGGGATTCCACTGACCCTGCAGAGGAATGATGATAAGACCCAATCAGCCAATTATCCACGCTCCATGCATAAACTTTTACATCAAAATTTCGTTCTGATAAAGGGAATATGGGCTAGGACTCCAGAATAGTGTGCCTTAAAAACCTAAACCAAACCAAATCTATCATCATGTACAGTGTACTGCAGGTTCTGTTGTACAGGCATCCTCCAGAGACTAGGACAAGAAAAGGTCTAGTTTTATTTTGGTATTTACAGAAAATACCATCCTTGTAAAATACTCTGTAGAGCTGCTTGTGTGATGATTCTCTCCTTTGCTTCAGGCAAAGTCAGCTGTGGTGGCCCAAACAATTTCAATGACTATTGAAGTTCTACGGTTAAATTTGTCTAAAGTGAATGAGAGAGACTGCAGAAGCAGGTTTGCCACCAGACTCACGGCACTAACTACATCAGAGGCAGTGATAATTGAGTTGCATGGATCAGCCATCTCTTCCCAACAAAAAAGTTGGATCTGGAGGAAAATCTCTGGCTGTATTTAAGTAGCATAAGTTACAAGACAAATTTCTCTTTCAAACAAAGTAATTGCATTAACACAACACAACATTTTTAGAATTTCATTTAGGAATTTCCCTCAGTTGTTATTCACAGTTTTTCCTCAAGTGCTTATTCTCCCTCAAGATTGCTCCAGGGTTTCAAAACAACAGATTACTGCTATGGTTTATAGAATATCACACATTCTGGTTGTTCACCAATCTCCTTACCTGCCAGATTTGTTCTTCACTGAGTGAAGTGAGTCTATCGCTTTTAAAAACCTCTCGAAGGAGACAGTATGGGAGTGCCAGAACTTCTTCAGGATGACTCTTCAATAGCTCAGAGAGATGTTTTACTAAGAAGCCAATGACTGCATTCTCCAACAAAGTGAGGTTGAAGAGATCCGCAAGCTTGTACAGGTCCAAGTAATTAAAACTATTTAATTCCTAAATGGATGAAGCAAACAAAATACACGTCACAAAAAAAACCCCAAATGCAAAACAAAGAATAAAAAAATCCACAGGTCTCAGATAAAGAAAAAAGGTTATTTTTTGGAGCTATGGAAAGAAGGCAATATAACTTGAAGTTAATTAACACAGTCTCATTCAAAATGTATATGTAAGTGTTACCAATGCATATGCAAATATATATGATAGAACTAATTTATATTGCAACTTCTAAGGTTGTATGTATGCACAAAGCATCTGTAAGAAATATGGATTAGTACATAATATAATAAACCAGCATAATTTACACTGTATGTCAAGAGCTCACAGGAGCTAACAAGTGGATTTAAAAAATGTATTTTTTAACTACAATGGTTTGTTACAAAGCAATTGTTTGTTCATTATTTATTGTCTTGATTGAACTAGAGTAGCTGTATAGCATAACTTTTAGTTCTAAGAAACCTTACAAAATAAAAGATGCTGAGCTACATTTTATTATGTATACATTTTTCTTCAATGAACAAATGAACCCTTTTTTATTTCTCCAACCACTGGCATCAGCCTTTAATGGATGTAGGCCTCCTACTCTTTCTCCCCGTCCTTCTAGCAGCTGAAAAACTGAAGAGACAAAAGCTTCAGTAACTCAAGGCAGGAAGCTTTTTTCATCCTGCTAACAGATGACCTATATTTATGGGCTAATGTTTTCAACTCGGCATCCGTCGTAAATTAGTATCTGGACAACTAACTATTGCTGTTCTAGACCACACTTGCTCTGTTCAGGGAAGCGGCCAAGAATTCACCTGAATTAGAGAAAAGTACCCAGGGCACCTGGGAAATAATCATGTTTACCCGTTTTCTCTGTTCTTTCTGCATGCTCACAACTCCCTTCCTCTCTCCTCCGCAATCCTGGTTTTTATCTTCCAATTTACCGCATTGCTCCCTATCAGCCGCCTTCTCCTTGACCAGCCCCATGTGCGAGAATGACAAGGAGCCTCGTCAGTCTCACTTTGCTGGTGAGTTAACACGGGGACTGGAGCAAGGAAGAGAAACAGACTAAATTAAGTCAATTTCACTTTCACTGCTCTGCTGGATGGAATGGCAGCACCAAATGAAACTGACAAGAAATCTTGTAAATGTCAAATGAGCTGCACGGCTGGCAGATAGAGCAGAGCAACAGGGAAGACGGGAAAGTGCGAAGAGGGGTTTTTTTGGAATGTTTTATGGACTACATCTTGAACGTGTGAATTGGGTGCCTGTCCCAATGACTGTGGAGCTGTTTATGCATATGCAATGGAGAGTGGAGAAAGAATTTTTTTAACCCGCTTAGAGGAGTCAGTACTGGAGGAAATGGAATCAAGTTCCTGTGGAGGTTCCTGCTTGTTACATAATCTCCCAGTCTGAACAGTGCACCTTTCCTAGCAGAATTGTACACTAAAGATAAAATCCTATCCATTATCTACTTAGAGTGCTGCATAAGAGTTTCAGTCGGTTTTCTTGGAAGAACAAAGAAAAGTTCTTTACACTGTCAGAACAAGCACTAACAGACATCATCCCAAAAGCCACAGTTATTCTAGTGTCAGCTCCTCCTCACACTAACACAGAGGAGGGTAAGGATAAATCTGCAGTTGCAGAAAGAAAGAGAAAAGAATGAATTTTACATGAGAAGTGTCTGGTCTGTGTGCTTGCTTGGTGATTTAATATCTTCAGATCACAGATGGTACCTCACAACACCACTGCTGTGATGGCCATGCAATGGTGGCAACAACACAGAGGAGCCTAATCAAAGCAAACAGCACAGTATTTGACAAGCAACAACCACAGTTTATTGTCCCTGGTTTAGTAAACTATATTTTCAAATAACTCACTGATTGAATAAATCCCAAATGCCAGAAAGAAATTTAGAAGAGCTCAGCGTGTATTTACTGAGCTCTTTTGTGGCCTATGGCTATGTCTAGGGAGGATATAAATAAATAAATAATCAGGCACTGTGAGCTGAGGCTCAACAGCCCCACCGAAATACATGTCTGGTCAAACCCCATTACGTGTCAGTTGAGAAGGACAGGTGGCTTTTAGTGGACTTCAGAAGAGGACAATAATGGAGATAACATAATAAAATCTTTCCTTATTAGAGAGAAATGCAATCGACCCCTGAAAAATCTTCACATTTTCAGTGAAATCTGAATTACACTGGTAAGTCTTCATTTTTGGTTTGGATATTTTTCATGATCCTCCAAACTTCCCTATCCCCTCAAATCAACAGCAATTGAAATAGCTCTTATGAAAGCCATCTTGCAGTTGAAGAGGCCAAATGTACTTATGGATGTATAAATAAAATCTCACCAGTTGTTTATTTACGATACTGCATGTAATAACTTACTTCAGATGCTTATTTATGTATGTGAGTTTATTTATTTATTATTAGGGTTATGTGTTTACTTATTTTCATTGCTAAGTTTCAGATGATTTTTGATGCTTGCTAATATTATGTGTTAGTTACCTGCTGAACTTACAGTTTACTTCTTGATAAATACTGCAAGTGCGTTTTCTTAAAAGTGGCCTTGGCCTGGAATCAGCAACATTTATTTCTGGTTCTGTAAGGTTAGAGTTGATCTACAGGTTTGTATTTCACAGACAAAGAGGCAAATAGTGCATTAGCTTTAACAAATGAAAATCAAGATTATACAGTACTGTACATTACTGTTTCAGTTACGATCCCATAGGGCAAAAATATCACACTGAGATTGCTCGATATATACCCCAGAACATATAACTTTGCTCTTTGTAAGTGGTAAGACTTTCAGAGATAGACTAAAATGCAGTAGGTAAGTTAGTTGCAAGAAAAAGACACCTTACCTTCTAGGTTTAAAAAAGTCCCACAGGAAGGATCAAATCAATCACTCTCAACTCAGTCTGATTTGAATATATTTTTCACACTAAAACGTTAATTGAATTAAAAACTTTGATAAATGCTGAAATAGGTTACTAAATAGGAAACTTAGGTGTGGTCATGAGAAAGAGTACTGGCACGCCCTGCTCTCCACAGATTTTATTATATTGTGTTAACTGAGCAACTACAAAATTTTGAAGTACTGTGCAACTTTCTTCTGGTACTGTATTGCAGTATATGTCCTTTGAAAACCTGCAATACAAAGCAGGCTTATGTAAATTATTGAAACTTTTAACCCCTTTTTTCATAAACTTTTAAGTATATGCCACTTATCTTTTTTGAACTGAAGGATGAAATATGAACACAAGCAGAACTGTCACTGAGAGCCAAAGAGAATTAGGGAAAGGTAATGATCCTATCTCTTCTGATATGATGTTTGTTACACTGCCAAAACACAGACTAAGAAAATATGTATAAAATTATAGATACAGCACTTAAAAATGAAGTTGAAATGTTCTGAAATCTCACAGTGAACTCAAACCAATTTAGTAAATTGGCAAAATTATTATCAGTGTCTACTTCTAAAATAAGAAACTACCTTAGATCCTGTGCATCCTACTTAGTGTGCATCCCCCCACTGAAGTAAGGGAATCCATTGTTCCACACTAGTGGTCTTCTGATTCAATACTATCAACCTTTAGATGCCAAACTAATTCAACAATGAGCTGACATTTAAAAGCCTCATAAGAGAAAATATGTTCTACAAACAAATATATCTGAAAGATGACAATATTAAATATTGAAAATAAATTATATGACAGTGTGCATATTTTGATACAGAGGTATATTTTAATATAGAGATATGATAAATTGTCAAACTGGAAAAACTGATATAAACATGGTGTTTAAATTGCTTCCAAAACCATCTTTATTCATTCGTACTTTAAAGAATAATTGCCTTGCACACGCCACAGAAAAGGATGTAACAGATTGATAAATTAGAGTTAATCATAACCAAGTACACAGCAGACGACAATATACCTCTATTCCTGTGCTCTGTGTTATAAATAGCAGAAAAAGCACAAGGAGGAAAGAATGCATTTCTTTATGACCTTATTTGAAAGATAAACTCCTTGGGGAAATACAATTTATTCAGATTATCAAGACCCTGCTGTGCAAATCTACAGTCTGGGAGCATACTACGGAGATCAAACAATATTTACTTTATTCTGTTGGGTATAAAAGCTTTTAATGAATGCATAATTAAAGCAGAAAAAGTATATACAGCTTTAGAATTCCACTGCCAAGCCAAGCCATTAATATCCAAAGTGCCATACCCAGTTGTAACTCCACCTGCTTCCTATTTAGATTACAACATTGTTATAAATCAAGGTATCAAATGACTAGCCCTGCTGCTGTAGCAGAGAAGAGTTGCATGATGACGCTACTTCCCCTCTTCCTAAATGGGGTTCAGCCTCTTTAAAGCAAAAAAAACCAACCCCAAGTGTGAGGTCTCCAAGACAGGGACGTAGCTATTCAAAATCATTATGCAGCACCTAGTACTGCAGGGTCTTGACCCTATGTCCTCTAGGTTCTCTGCCACATTAAATACTATGAACAGGCTACACCATTCAGAAGAGAACCTTGACAAAAATTGTAGCAAAGGTGGACTCTAAATAGATAATGGATCATAACAAAATGAAAAACTGTAGTGACAAAAATATGCTTATCTGACAACAAAAGGGATCAATACAATTTTAAGAGAAAAGAAATTCAGTTCTGTTGGTTCTAGCTGTTTCTTTCTGTATCAAAGGTTTTAGTTCTGTTAAAGCTCACACATTCAGTTAAGAACTAAGAGATCATGCAAGCACTCAACAGCACAGCAACAGACATAAACGTTTCATAATAAGCATAAGCACAAAAGGTATATTTTAGATCTTATTTGAAATTTGCCTCTGTTAAACACCAAAGTCATCACATTGAGCCATGAAAAGCATTTTGGTGAAGCCTGGTCACAGTGTAATAGCTGGGTCAGGATTTTTTAACGCACAAAACTGATTACACTTATTACAAGTACAGACTGCAGATGTGTTTATAGACAAAGTAAAAGATGGTTTTCTATGTGAATCATTTTATACAATTAATTTTTCTGATAAATCACTGCTTTCTGAACGCTTTCTGTAATTTTTGCTTTAATTTTCTCCTTTAAGCATGAAAAGTTAATTTGCATCCTTGCTGCGATTTCAAAGCAGGTCTAGAGCAAAGTAAAAGACCAACAATATCAAAACATTTGAGCCCTATTTTTTCTTCTCTACCCTATGAGAATTCATTTCCCTTTTCACTTATTGTTTCTCTATATCTGCTTAGTTTTCAGGTTTAATCCTGCTGGTTGGTGCTAGTGAGAATTCTCTTTGAAGGCACAGAGGAGGCCTATGAGCTTTGCAAGCACAGAGGAAAGACATAACATTCTCAGATTTTTGTTACAGGTTCCCATAACCATTTAAGGCCATGAGAACATAAGAGTGGAAGTCTATTCCTCTACTATACCACAGGTTCATCAAAACATCTTCAGTATAAATTAAGAAAGATGCATCTTGTTCTCACCTGATATTAAAAAAAGGCTCAGCTGATTTTGAGACTCCGTCTTCTAATTTCCAGTTTAAATTACTCAGTTTATATGCATTTGTTTCTGTGCCAAAATTATCTTTTAGATTTAGCAGCACGATGCTTCTCTCCCTGCTTCCCCCTCCCTCAAAATTTACTTCCTATATATATTTACAGAAAGCAATCATATTCCTCCTCAGCCCTCATTTTGCTAGACTAAATAAGGCAAACTCTTCTAATCTCCTCACGTAAAATAGGCCTTCCCAATTATCTTAACTGCCCTTTCCTACATGTCGCAAGAGTTTTGATTTCACTTATTCTTCTGCATGGACAAACTCTTCCTAGTACTCCTGATTTTTCAGCAGCAACTTGTAAAGTAGCATTAATACTTACTTAGCTTCAAAAATTACCTTGTATGAAATATCTTAAAAATCAAACTGCCTTTTTCTTGATGCCATCACATTAATAGCTCAAAGTCATCATAGAATTTAAAAAATGAAAATTCTCTGTAAACTCACTCCTCAAGTGAGACACAGCAGCAGCCACTTAGTCTGTCAGGCTGGACAGAAATAATACGACACATTACAAGTGGGAATTATGACGCAATAGATTCTATTGAGGATGCTCAGAAACTATTTTCCAAACGTCTTTAATTTCTTTCTATATTTGAGTAACAGATCTTGTAACTGTCCTATTCCATACCAATTACTGGGGGGGAAATTATTTCAGTGATTTAAGACTTGTCTCAAATTATATCTGGATCAATGGGCTGAGGCCAACAGTATGAGATTCAACAAGGCCAAGGGCTGGGTCCTGCACTTTGGCCACAACAACTCCATGCAGCACTACAGGCTGGGGGCAGAGTAGCTGCAAAACTGCCCAGTGGAAAAGGACTTGGAGATGCTGGTTGACAGCTGCTGAATATGAGCCAGATGTGCTCAGGTGGCCAAGAAGGCCAATGGCATCGTGACCTGTACAAAGAATCGTGTGGCCAGCAGGACCAGGCCACTGATTGTCCCCCTACTTGGAACTGGTGATGCCACAGCTTGAGTGCTGTGTCCAGCTCTGGGCCCCTCACTGCAAGAAAGACATTGAAGCGCTGGAGTGAGTCCAGAGAAGGGCAACAGAGCTGACGAAGGGTCTAGAGAGTAAATCATATGAGGAGCGGTTGAGAGAGCTGGGGGTGTTTAGCCTGGAGAAAAGAAGGCTCAGGGGAGACCTTATAACTGCAACTGCTTGAAAGGAGGGTGTAGTCAGGTGGGGTTTGGTCTCTTCTCCCAGTGACAGGAGAAGAGGAAATTTCCTCAAGCTGCACCAAGAGACGTTCAGGTTGGACACCTGGAAGAATTTTTTCTTTGAAAGGGTGATTAAGCATTGGAACAGGCTGCCCAGGGGAGTGGTGGAGTCACCTTCTCTGGAAGTGTTCAAGAAACAACTGGACATGGCACTTAGTGCTATGGTGGTGTTGGCCACAGGTCAGACTCGATCTTGGAGGTATTTTTCCACCTTAATGATTTTATGATTCTATTCTGTAAAAAGTAGGCAAGTAAATCCTTCTTAATATACTGAAAACCTAAGTAAGTTTTAAATCAGTATTAAGTATGAAAACTTTCAGACATAGAAAATACAAAAAGAAAAATTATTTCTAATTTACAGCATGTTAAAGTGCAATTTTTATTAATTCATATCTCCATTACCAGCATGGAGGACAGACGGAGAATGGAAAAAAAATTAAAAATCAACATTACTGATATATCTGTTAATAGAGGTATTAGTGTACCTGAAAGTTTCCCTTTCCAATGCCTTTTTAAAAATAACTTGATATTTTGCCAACATTTAATATGTCAAGCTGAAGTTTTCTAGCTTCAAGATGAATCACTTAAAATCTCTTGAAAACATCTCTAAAAGCATATTATACATTATTAAGAATTAGCTTGACAGGAAAATACCATTGCTCTTCCATATTAAAAATATGCAGAATGGAAATAGATCATAGGAGTTGCCATCACAGTGAACAACTTCCACCGACAACCCTCAGCAAGCCTCTAGAAAAATAATTTGGATATGCTCAGTAACAACTTGTTTGAACTCTTCAGTCTAAAATCTCATCACATTTTAGATGCACTGCCCATAATCTATTCCACAGCTAAGCAAGATTATGTCAGCATCGTTGTGCACTGTAGGCCTAATCAAAATGACAAAACCCAAATGCCAAAAGTGTGTTTCCATTGTGCTGCTTGGGATCCACTTTGGAGACACAGCAGATCAGAAAAGGACTCTGTTACTTTCAGATGCAGAAGCATGAAAAAACCCCAGACCAAAGGACAAGAGAGCAGATCCAGACAAGAATCCCCGAGATTACAGAAGGCAAACTGTACTGGAATATAACAGGAGAGTCAGAACCACAATTTAGAGAAGACATGGCTTCTCGAAGAGGCTGAATGATAGTTCCTCCAACTACTCTGCATATATGTAAATGAAAAATTATGAAGACTGATAAGAAAGCATTATAGTCACTAACTAAAAAAAGGAAGGCAACATTCACAACTCAAGACATTACACTAAAGAACAAACAGGGAGCATATACAAAATTATCAATATACTAATGTTAACACTCTAGGTATAAATAAGAACAAGGATGTTCACGTGCAAAGAATATATAATATGATTCAAACAACGATTTCTTAATCTTTTTCCAAGACTTTATTTCTGGAACATTTCATTGATGTATACATGTGCTCTGTATTAAGCCACTTTTCTAGAAAACCGGTTTTGGGCAACAGCCACTCAAATGCTCAAAGGACTACAAATGGTCACAAATGTTTAAGGATTACAAAGCTAATAGACACATCTACAAATTAAGAATTGGAAAAGGGTAGCTGTAGTGAGCTGGACATCTAATAACATCAGAGAATGAAACAAATTGTCTAAAATATGTGGAATAACACATTATTTAACACAGATAAATTCAAGTCTCAGAAATATTTACAAAATAACCCAAAGCAACAAAACTTCGTTAGAATTTTAAGGCAGTATGCAATATTCCATCTACAGAAAGTATGAATCCAGTGCAGGATAATTCAATAATGAGTATAACTTTGACAGACAAACCAGTAACGCTCACAATTTGAAATCAGTACTTCCTAATGCATTGTAAGAATCACATCACCTGAGCTATTTATTAACATTTAACTTGTATGAAAGGATTAAGGTATCAGTACGGAATTTTTTTTTTTTTTTTGAAACCTCAGAAGAGCTCATTTTTCCAAGTTTATAAAAAATATTAACAGCATAAAATGGGACAAACTTAACACAAGGAGAATTAGAGAAATTTGTGTGTTACAATGTTTCATAAATTTCATATATCACATACTTTTAGTAGGATGCATCTTGGGCAGATCAAAGATTTGCTCAATGACAAATTTGCTCAAACTCAATGAAGTTGATAATGGTAACTTATAAAGCAGTGCAACTTTTTCCAATAAAATCCTCAAGGAATCATTTTTGTTCCAATACTATTAACAGTTTAATTGAAGTAGAGAAAGGTAACTTTTAGCTGCAGAGGCTGCAGAAGACTCTGCAAGGACAGCATGAGTATTGTCAGGCTTTTCTGTTTAAGTAATAAAAAAAAAAGTGTATAAAAATAAAAAATGTGTGTATATCTATATCTATCTGGGAACCGGTAACATAATACAGAAAATATACCAGGCTCTATTTGGAACAACACTGACAAACCATCACGAGGCACTAAGAAGCAGTCATAAATAGCAACATCAGTTCTCAGAACAGTGTTGCAGGGGGAAAAAAAAAATTTAAAAAATGCTCATGTCATAAAATGCACACCCAGTACTCTAGTACTGCCCAGTAACAGAAAGAAACCCTCCAAACCCTCTTGCTGCTTCAACATTACATTTTAAAGCTACTCTTCAATTAGTGGTCCCAGTTCTGAAATCCAAGCTTTAAGGATACGTAAATACTACAGGCTGGAAAACCAACCTTGCAAGATTTCAGGTGCTCAACTTAGTTTTCTAAAGGAAGACTCCTTGAGGATTTGATCTTGAGCAACAATATGTATAATGTGGAGAGAATACATGAAAGAAAAAAAGCTCTGACTAAATTTTCAGAAAATAGTTTTTGGTGCATGAATGCAGGATCAGAGTTACCCTGAACAAGGAACTAGAAAGTACAGGTCTGTTTGCATTGGCTTCATGGGATTATGTACATTTTGCATCTCTGCATTAAAAAAAATGACTACAATAAAACAAGGTTTTTTGGCAACTGTGTGTACAGGTAAAGAAGGAAATATTTGTGCAATTTGACCTCTGGGGTTATAATGCTTTTCTCATTCCTCTCAAAAGCAAGAGACTTGTTGCAGCTGCAGGAAGATATGAGAGTACTCAGCAGTTAAAAGAACCTGAGTGTAAGTATGTGAATGATAAAGAGGCAGCATTTCCATTTTATTTGGAAAACTGTTATTTGTTCAGGTATCTCTATGCTCTTGCAATATCTGACCTCAGCTCAAAAATTGCTAAGAATTTTATTTTTTCTGCTCATAGCACTAAACCAAGGCAAATTCTCATTTTACAGAGGAAAAAAGGAGAAGCAGAAGACTAATTTAGAAGATTTCCCATGATGCAGAATATACAAAGAACAGAACCTCAAATGCCTGGAACCCACTCCAGTGCTCTAGTAGTTAGATAACTCCTGTCTTCAACAACTTTAACAGAATTTAAAGTTATGTATAAAGTTCAAAATACCAGCAAAATGTCTGCAACTTGTATAGGCATTACACCCCAGCAAAATAAAACTCCCTACACCTCTCTTTCCCTAGATCTACGCAATGAAAAGGACTACACAACTACTCCACAACTAGGAGCTGTGTTATTAGCTCCTGATTTCAGGAGGTAAACAGCATAAAAAGGGATAGTGGTAGGCCATAAATGGGCAGAAAAGTAAAAGAATGAAAAAAATCTGGAAGAACCACCGAATTAAAAAAAAAAAATCAGTACATGTGAGGATCAAGAGGAATTTGCTTGTATTTCACAGAACCACAGCATTAACTAGGCTGGAAAAGACCTTTGAGATCATCGAGTCCAGCCTATGACCTAACACCACTTCATCAACTAGATTAAGGCACTAAGTGCCACATCCCGTCTTTTTTTAAACACTTCCAGGGACAGTGACTCCACCACCTCCCAGGGCAGCCCATTCAGATACTAATCACTCTTTCTGTGAAGCATTTTCTCCTAATGTCCTGCCTGAACTTCCCCTGGCACAGCTTAAAGCTGTGTCTTGTCCTGTGGCTGGTTGCCTGCGAGGAGATGGACCTCCATCCACCTGGCTACAACCTCCCTTCATGGAGTTGTAGAGTGATAAAGTCTCCCCTGAGCCTCCTTTTTTCCCAGGCTAAGCATATTTTAAGCATTATTGACTTGGGATTCACCTATCATTCTTTCAGTTAGAAATCATTATAAGTCTGACTTTCAAAACTAGGAAACCTGGAAAGCATGAAGTCCAAATATAAAAAATGGGCCTTGACTCAATGTCCAGTTTGACATTTCCTACCTCTGACCTTCAGTAGTGCCAAACAAGTGACGAGTCCTCCCAAAACTAATACATTGGAATGCTCACACTGCTGAAGGTGCCAAGCACCAGGAATGTATGGGCCTTCAAAGATCATGATGACTTCTGTTCATTTGTTTCTAGCAGTTATTACCAAGAATAAAAAAACAATTCAATCCCTCATTCCCAAATCTCAAAGAGTTTACAGGCAGAATCCCCTGCTTTAGCACAAAGCCTTTTTTCCCACAGAAACAGAAGAGAAAAACATTTACTCCATGCACCATATATTTAAGACAAATAACCAAATGAATAAATTCTCACTGGCTTTAAGATTCCACCTTAAAGACAACACCTTTAAAAGATGAACAGATCATTGTAGGCCCAGTTTTTAAGTATTCACAACTGCAGACACTTGCCAGGATCTCAAAATCGTGAAGGGTTTGAAGGGTCCCTCTCCAGCATTCCCCTTTAAACACAACAGAATCAAGTGAAGCAATGCTCTGTGGAGAAGGACATGAGAGTCCTGATGGACAGCAAGCTGTCCATGAGCCAGCACTGTGTCCTGGTGGCCAAGAAGGTCAATGGTACCCTGGGGCGCAGTAGGAACAGCATTGCCAGCAGGTGGAGGGAGGTGATCCTGCCCCTTTACTCAGCCGAGGCCATATCTGGAGAGCTGTGTCCTGTCCTGGGCTCCCCAGTACAAGAGAGATGTGGAACTCCTGGAGTGGGTCCAGCAAAGTGCTACACAGATGTTTAGGGGACTGAAGCATCTCTGTTATGAGGAAAGGCTGAGGGAGCTGGGCCTGTTCAGCCTCAAGAAAAGATGACTGAGAGGGGACCTCAACAACATATCTGAAGGGATGGTGCCAAAAGGATGGAGCCTCCTGGTGGCGCCAAGCAACAGGACAAGAGGCCACAGACAGAAACTGATGAACAAGAAGTTCCACCTGAATATGAGGAAAAACTTCTTTACCATGCAGGTGACCAAGCACTGGAACAGGCTGCCCAGAGAGGTTGTGGAGTCTCACTCTCACTGGAAATATTCGAGAACTGTCTGGACACAGTCCTGTGCCATGTGCTGTAGGACAACCCTGCTTGAGCAGGAAGGTTGGACCAGATGACCCAGTGTGGTCCCTTCCAACCTGACCCATGCTGTGACCCTCTTTCACAGAACACTGGAAGGGCATTTAAAGATGGGACATAGCTCAGTTACTTCAGAAAGAATGTACTTATGCAGTTAACCTACCACGGACAGTCACTGCTTTTAAAAATTAACTAGAGCTTATGAAAACAGATTTTAGCCATGGATTATTCCATACAATGTTATAAAATTAGTCCTTTTCAAATACAAATTTCAGTAAGAAATGTTGCTAGAACATTCAAATTTCAAAAATTTCAAACACACTTATAAGCAAAACCCTATCAACAGCTTATAAAAAGTTACATATGCCTAATATTGTTTATTTTCCCCTACCTCAAAATATTCACCACACACATACTGATCATTTTTGCTACTTGTTTTGCTCCTTTTCAAGAAGTTCTTTAACTTGTTCAAGTTTTGGTCCAGGGCTGAATGGTTCTATATGAGTCCAAAACTTGGTTAGGAATACATGCAAGTTAAGACTCACAAGAGTATCTAGGATAGTCAAATAATTTCAAGTGTTTGGCTACAGTAAACTTTAAATAGCAGCCTCGGGGGTCCTAGACATCATTGCATACATACACTTCCTACATAGTTCAGTTCCCCATGAAGACGGTAAAGCTGCAAATGTGAGTAAAAATACTGAGAGGCAGGCAAAACCAAAATACGAACACATATAAACGCTGATTTGGGGCATGGTGTAGGACTGGAGACCTGTCCCCCTATAGTGTTTTTCATGTCCACAATGTGCCATCTCAAATCAGTTGGAATTCCAATCCCAGTGACCGCTGGTGACTGAACATACCTGAGGTTACTACAATAGTTTCTCCATGATAACCAGATGTGCTGAGATGCTATGGAAATGCAAGGCCCTTTACATACAGAATTAGAATAGATACTGTTTGCAATAAACGGGGAGAAAACACTGAAATGGAATTTAGAAAAAAACTCCATTGTATAGCTTCGAAAACTTTCACAACAAAGGTCAAAGTGCTTATAAGACAAGTTCAGCCAATGTATCACTACCCCTCTAACCCAGAGGATACAACTCCCATAAAAATTACTGTAGAAAGAATTCCACGTGTTACCAGTTCAGTTCCTACTGAACTGTAGATAAAAGTCCTACTGAAAAGTAAATTTTAAAAATGGTTTAAGATCTAATGCTGTCTATACAGCTAGACATACTGTGACAGAAATCACAAATTCCATAAAACTCTGTTTAAACAGATGGGAAATTTAGCAACAACTTCCTCCAAATTAAAAAACAGATGTTTTGAATACATTACACAAGACAAAGGGTGAATGAAGTTACAGACACTCCTCATGTTTTTCATGTCTGAAATAACAAACTTGCAGGACATTATCGATGGTTAATAAAGCTGTTGATAACACTAATCTTTAGGTTTGGATCTCTAATTTTTAGAATTAGTGAGATGAATGAGGACAATTTATAACTTTCAAAGCCCTGATTACATATTGGCTGAAGATTCAGTAAGTCATTACAGCATGTATACATTTATATTCATTCTGAGTTCAAGGCCTATTCAATACCCTGCACAGAAACAGAGCCTTTGTTCTAAATAGTCTACATCACTATTCTGAAGCAAAATACTGGTTCCCTGGCAAACTGTACTCAGGCAGTTGTGCAAACAAAATACCATAAATGATGGAACATGCTAGAATGCTTTTTCATTTACTGCTGGTTAGAGATTGACTGGAAAACATCAACAGCCTGATATGTAACTTATTTCTTTCTGTGTGGCCCTGTAAAAACATAAATGGTTCAGCAAAAAATGTTTCTCTATTAAATACTTAAACAGTTTTTAACAGTAGTTAAAATGAGATTATAATCTGGAGTACTTCCATTTCTGAAACTAATAATGTATAACATGGACTTAGCTAATTTAACTCACAGATCTTTCTTCTTAAGTAGCACAATTAGTTGAGTATGTTGTAAGCAGTTCAGATAGATGGATCAGTAATGATTAAGGTATCAGAAAAACATAAAATATGATGGGCAGGGTATCAACTGCCAAATACACAGGTTTGTATAAAGTCTGTATTTCTTTTACCTTTAATGAGAGATGGTCTACAAAAAAGACTAAAATGCAAATACTGCATGACTGGAGAATGTATCAACTCGGATCCTCATGACTTCAGTCCAGTCTTC
Organism: Origma solitaria; assembly: GCA_013397895.1. Lineage (NCBI taxonomy): Eukaryota > Metazoa > Chordata > Aves > Passeriformes > Acanthizidae > Origma > Origma solitaria. The sequence goes on from VZRL01001194.1 coordinate 224,496, forward strand.
ACCAGTAAATAAACAAGGTTTTGAAAGTCTCTTCTACTAAACTGACTGAAAAATTAAAATAAAATTTACACGATCTTTTTGATATCTTTTAAAGATAGAGCAGACTGAGTCATTCACTATTTTCCTCAGTGTAATACTTCAGGTGGTAAGTTGCCTCTGAAATACATTTTCTCACTCACTTTCTTAAGAAAGATTCTGTTACTGCACTTAGAACTTGAAATTGACCTCTGTGAAAATAATAATAGCGTATCTAAAAATACAAAGTGAAAAGAGGTAAAAGATATTTACTTCATAATGAATAAGGAAAAAAATCAGTTCTATTTTGGGTAAGATAGCATAGAGGAAAGAAAAGATGAACAATTAACTCTCTGCCACAGTGATACTTCTGAGATAAAATCAGATTCTAACTCACTTCAAGCCCAGTGTTGTCTTCAGGTTCATAGGTTACAAATGATTTATAGTCACCATTTCGTACTTAGCATTCTGGCTTTTCCCATATTGTAAATACTTTATAATCAAAGCATTTTCTTGTTTCAGAAATACCTTTGCTAAAATGGCTTAACACAGCTCAAAGTGCTTTGGATCAAAGAAAATTTTAGTAAAATTTCCCTCTGCTTCTTTACAGGAGGTAAAAAAAACCCTCTCTGTGTCTGGTACCTATATTCCTGTTCTTTCACATTAGAGCTGTAAGTCTCCTCTTTCAGGTCACGTCTTCCCCATAAAAGTGCTAAACTAATGCCGCTTAATGACAAATTAATGTCCATGAATAAAAAATACACCTCTAATAGCATAGAGTAATTTGCCATTACAATATCATCATTGGACATGCCCCTGGTTTAATACGATGTATTTAATTCATAACTTAATGAGTGATATATAAAAAGAGAGAGATGAACCCTGCAATTACATTTATGTGAGTCTGTCACCTTATTTGTAAAACCTTAGAGTCATTTACATTCAAATTAGAACAAATGAGTGATTTCACAAAGTGCAGTGATAAATGACCATTGCTGCACAAGACAGAACTGTATTTCCTGTGAAAACATTAACAGTTTCCCATTATTTGTTAAAAATTACAATGCATATTGCCCAGTGTTGTGTGAATAATGACTTTTTTACTGATTAGGTCAGAAGACTAATACGGAGTAAAAATAAATAATTTTTCTTTTCATTTTTTCTGATTTTAGCTTGAATTTCTCTGCTCAAACTGTTACGGACTCACACTGCCACCTGCTGCCCAGGAAGGGCCCCAACTGCCTCATTTCAAGTCCAGTTCAGCCATTCTGCTTTCTGGGTGTCATCTCTTCCAATAAACAAAATTTTCCTTCCAGATTTCTAAGTGGACATGTCACTGAGAACACTAGCAGATAAGGATAGCTGCACTACCTAGTTACAAATACTTCCATTTTGGGGGCTCAGGCATCCAAACTGCCTCAACTCGTAAGGAGAATTTAAAGCAAAATACACTGTGGACCAGGAGGGACAGGGAGGACATACAACATTAGTATTGTTCAGATGGTAATAAAACCAAAGAATTTTGTACACTAAGCATTATGGCATTCATCAACTCTGTTTACAGCTTTATAAAAAGACTGGAAAGATTCCAGAAGCACAAATCTTTCAGGGACTGATGGACAGGAAGGTCAGCTAAAGAGGCCACACTGGCTAGAATGACAACATGAGAAGGGCAGGACGGGAAACCGTGAAGCAATACAGTTTCTCTGTTCCTATTTAAAACACATACCAAAGCTGTTTGCCCTTCCTGACAGAATCTACAAAGAGATGGCACATCCAGCACTAGCTGCCTCTTCCCAACTCATGACCTCTCCTGTAACTTTGCTGCAGAGGACTGGCAATGTGTATCCATTCAACTACCTAGACAGCTCGGGAGCTTTGATCTTGCCAGCAACAGTTAACCTAGATGTTGCAGCATCATTTTTTAACACATCCATCATCAGTTTCAATTCACATTGCAGATAAATGGCAGCAAGTGGATTACAGTAAGAATGGGATTCAAAGTGACTGGCTATTGTCACTTTGGTATATTTTCACTTTCCTCACTGACACCAACTGAAAAATGGAGAAAACACTGTCATTTTTTTCCTGAGTCTCATTTTTAGTTGGAATCCTCACTAGTGCGTTCACATTTCATAAATATAGATTATTATCTCTGTAATGTATCAGTATATTAAAGAGACAGCAGAGAAAAATTCCCGAAGTTATTTTTGAATTTTGCACAAGAACTTTTCTAATGACTGTCAATAGCTCAATGACAACAACTGACAAAACTTGCTTCTTCAAAGAACAGCAGGCTAGCACAGCAACAACTGGTCGTAAAACACTTAAAACCACAAAAATATAGGAAAACATTCTTTTTGTCTGCTTTGTATTCTTAGCATGGGAAGGTCACTCCACCACAGGATAAAGTTGGTAGACTTAAGTTTGCTGGTGGTGACTAATTCTGGGGGATTGAGGGGAGTGTGCAGAGTGTACATGCATGTACTTAGATGAAAAACTCAGTATTAGTTAAAAAAAGCAAGCCTTGGTTGCTAGATGACCTTTAGATTTTCTTTCCAGCAGTTTAATTTGCTCTATATGAAAAACCCAGCAGCTAAAATCCCAACTGATCTGGGGCTTCTAGCAACACAAAGGTGATGCTCTCAATCTCTGGTGTGCGAATTAATTCATCTCTGAAGGAGTGTATCTTAGTGAAAGTTGGGATTGTTATTGGCACTGCTCCAAATGGAGAAGTTGGGTTTAAGAAAAAAGCTTTGAAGCTCTGGCCTGCCCACATATATAAATCATGCACACTCCTCCTTTTAATTCCACATGCAAAGTCATTTGTAGCTTCTTCTGTTTAAAAACAGTAACATATTTGAATCTACAACATATTCAAATAGTTTAAAATTAGAAGAAGAAAACATTCAGATCATTAGGCATTTGTACACCATGAAAAAGGTTTGTTTTATAAGCCTAAATTGACCATTACTGTAGAAGGTTAAAAATCAAATGCCCCTACCCAAGACAATTTGCCTTCTTCAATTAATACTGTGAATTATTCCAGAAGGCCTTATTTTATAATATGTGAGTTGATTAGTCTTATTTTTGTATTCCAGATCTGATCCTGCTCACTGTCTGCTTTTGTATACAAGAACCAGGACAGCAGAGACGCAGTTCCAAGGAAATGACAGTTGACTGCTGTTGTACCGCACTGTGTTCAGGCTTATTTTTAGTCATTCACCCGAAATATTCTTTTTTTTTAGCTTAGATATTCTTTTTAGCTTAAAGAGAGCTTAAATTAGCTCTCTTTAAAGATGGCATGACAGACATCAGTAGCAAGCAAGAAGATATAACTGTAGCAGATTTCCATTTAATGTAATAAAGCTTCTAAAAAGTAATCTGGTACATTTACCAGGTAACCTAATACACTTAAAACTAATGGGAAAATTGGCATCAAACTTTCAAGTTCACTTGACACAAAAACATTTATGATCCCAAGAACAATTCTTACAAGTCAGAATAACTTCAGCGGCAATCAGGATGATCACTGCTCATGTCTACTATACCTGCTCCTCCTATGTACTGTGTGAATAAGAAATAATTTCCAGCAGTAAGTACAAGGACAGTCACTACAAATAAGTCTGTACTGAAACTACACAACTGTCCAACCAATAAGCATAACATAAATGATATCCCAGACTCTGTCCAGTGTGAAAACTTAATTTGTTCTTCACAAAGAGGGCCTGATCCGGCAGCAGAAAATTAAAGGGATAAATGCTATCTTATCTAACAGTCATGCCACATCCTGCCTATCAGAAATGAGTGCTTTGCTTTGGACTGTTCCATGACTTCTAAACCCCTCACTCACAACTCACAACTATCACCCTTGTACCTTGAATATAATTCAGGACATACCTAGAACTCCACTGAAAAAAAATACTGTACTTAAGAATATACAGAAAAATCACTTAGCTTTAAGATTTCACTTATGGACAGTCCAATATCCCAGATCCCTGAACACCAGTGGAAATCAACCTCTAGTTTAAAAACCAATTACTATCCACACAATACTGAGCTGATGCTGATCAGTAGAAGGAAATTCCATTAAAAACTTATATTCTCAATAGCATTCCTGCCTTATTAAGACTCTTTGATTGTTGAAATAATTTGCAGTTTATGGCTCTCTGGTACTGAATACACAAACAGTCAAGGAAAAAGACAAAACTTCTTAGATCTACAACCGGTTATGTAACTCAGACATACTTATGAAACAAACATTTTTATGTTCTGAATAAATGTTTTAACACATTTATTCTCTTGCATGAGAATACAGTTGTCATGTGTCCTTCAGAAAAATATTCACAAGCTTTAAAGTGCAAAATAGGTCATCACAAACACACTAATACCATGTTCTCTACAGTTCCACCTAAAAAGTCCATTCTCAAATGTCCATCACATTTAATGCCTTTAACTAGCTTTCTCTTGCTTTCTCCAATGTCATATGACAGATATGGTCCCCTTTTAAAAGGGAAAGAAGATATTCAGATAACCCATTCCCATTATATTTCAAAGTTTGCCTATTGGCTGAAACTCTCTGCATTAGCCTCCTTTGAAAAAACCTCAGCCAAAACTGACAATCAATCTGAGCTGGAGGAGGAAATTGGGAAACAAGAATCTAAGAAAATTGGATGTGCATGCTGCAACCAAATTCTGTGTGCATGATCACAGACCTCAGTGCCACTGAAGGCAAAGTTCAAGTCTTAAGCTCTCCCACATCTCTGTAGCAACTAAGAAAAATCGCATTGCCTTACCGTTTGTTCAGCCTGAGACAGATGTGTGTGCTTACAAGCCTTGTTTCAATGTTTAATGTACCTGAGAATTATGCAGATGACATGAGAGATTCATGAATATGTATGTGTCTCAAATAAAATACATCAGCATGCTTCAAAAGAGTTCTTCTCTACAAATGAAGCTAGAAACAAAACCCCCAAACAGCAGAGGTTGTGGAATAATCATAATTCAAGATATGACAATGCTGATATGGGAGAAGGCTGCACAACACAAAGCTGGAATTAAGACCTAAAGTAATACTTGGGCATTTCTCTTGGTGGCAAACAGAGAAAAGATGATGTACTACTGTTTTAAAATTAAAATAAGTAAACTATCAAACTAAAATGAGCATGAGTTTTCAAATGAAAATACTGAATCAACATTACATGCCACAACATTTGATAATGAGAAGTTTACAGATCATAAAATGCATTTAATAAACTAGCAGTGTTGTCAGAAACCTGCACTGCATTACCTAATTGAGGGTGGGGAGAAAATGTTCCTCTCCTTTCTCCTGTCTTTCCTTTGACTGAGAACTCTTAAAAAAATTGCCATAAATGCAATTTAAACAATTTGCTACAGAAATCTATTTGAGATTCATCAATAAATTAAAGTCCTCTAAGCTGTTTAGTCTATAAGAAAGAGGATCTGTCATAGTCAAAATAACATTTTGTTTATTCTGAGACAACCACAAGGAAATTCCTTAAAGACCAGCAAATATAAAAGTCATCATTGCCCAGAAATTATTCTGTCCCCAGTGCACTACAAATAATTTTTGACAATCAGACACTTCAGCAATCATCTTAGATGAATCAGATCAGTACAGTATTCTTTGGAACCTCACAGACTACCAATGTGCCTTGAAACAGATAGATGAATGGGCAATGCCAATTGCATTTGTAGCAAAAAAAACCCCCTCGTTATCGAAATTCATGGAATTATTACAGGTCCCAGATAAAAGCATCAAGAAGAGATGTAACTGTTCAAGATAGTTCCAATAAACTGACAAGCTGGAATAGCTAGAGAAGAGCTGGAAGAAGTGCTAACAGTAAGAGCAGCACTCATACAGGAAAAGCTTGGTCTAATCAAAACAGTTAAAGATAATCCTAACGAGCTAAAACTCTGTGTCATTATTACACAGCAATAAATGACAGCTAGATCCCACACACTGTATTTCCTGCGTTTAGGCAAAACTAAGCTAAGTTCATGATATCTGAACAACTCGAAACAGCAGGAAAGTAATTCAGTCACACTGTAAATGAAGAACTCTGGCACACTCATTCATCAGAAGGAAGAGAAAGGGCAAGCACTATTCCTTTTCCAGCATCTGTATCACAGCACGTGGGGTGACAAGAAGCCCCAATTACCAACTGCAGCAAGGATAAGGGGCTTTAAGGAAGCCTTCTTTAACTACTTGGATTTTATTTGCAGATGGTACTAAAATAAGGCAAGAGGTCTTTTTTAAAGTCACACAGTAATATGTAGAACATAAACAGATATTTGATTTAATTAGTTTAGACCCTGAAAGATATCACGGCCTTAATGTGCAGTACCTAGTTGACCTCTGTTAAAAAGATTTACAGGAACTACTCAAGGCTGATTATTTGCATGGACTGCAACGGTACAAAACAAACAAGACAGGTAAATTCCTACTGTGATCTATTCAGACTGCAAATCTGTCTACATATATGCCTTGCTGAGGAGAATTTTGTAAAGAAAATACAGTAGAAAGAGTAAAATATAGCCTAATTCCCAACATGATATAAGCTACAGCCACCCCATAGATGTGCATGCAGATTCCAAATCTTTACAATAAGACCCTGCTTCAAAAAGAGTTTACAGAACTAGCACTGCTCTCTGTCTTCTAACACATATTCTCCTCTTCCCCACCCTTCATCCACTACCTTATTCCCTACCTCCACTACTGTAAATCTGGGCACTGGGTCCCACTTCCTCTTAATTTTTACAGGGGTGTAGCTCCAGTTGTCCTACCTTGGCACACTACTCAGAGCACAACAGTGCTCTTTTTCCCATCTTTCACACATCCTACAGCAACTGCAGACCACAGAGTTGTGGTTTCTATGACTCATAAAAGACACTGTTATCTTCTAAGTTGCAGAAAGAGAAAAAATGCATGATACAAAATGCATCTAAAGACATGAGAGCAACAGGAAAAGAATTAACAGGAGAGGAAATAAAAAGGGCTTTTCCAACCTAAAGGTTTCTATGACTGTCATTCCAGAGAATTTTTACTGGTCTGTTAATTCAGAGTAATTTGGAAGAAATGTTTACTAACTCCAGAGTGGTGGATTGATTTATTTTTTTTTTTTTAATGGGGCTAGTGTGATATTGGGGTTGATTTATTTTTTAATTAATTAGCAATATATTCCTAAATAATTACCTATAGCCTGCACATTAGGGACAAGATTTAAAGTACTACTAACTCTGTAGTTGCCTGTCTTTCCCCTGCAACAGCCTTGGGATTAAAAGTATTAAGATGGTGCTAAGGGAAGGACTACAAATACCAGAGGCTACTCAACACAGGTAATAAAGAAGGTTAGGACAAGGCTTTATGTTGAGCACATACTTGCTCTTTTCCTACAGCCCTCTCACAACCCTACTTCACAAGCACAACTATACTCAGTATTTTCCTTACTCTTTAATATCTTCTGTAGCTTCTCTGCTGTAATAGTCACTTTAGTTCAATTCCTGACAAAGTAAGAGCCACATGTGGAGCAGAGACACACTGACTGGTTTGTTTGGGGAGCATTAAATCCACTATATGACTACCAGTGTTAGATTTGTATCTTCTTTCTCGTTACAGTAACCCCTTACCATGCCTGCCTGACAATTAGTAGGTCAAATGGTTGTGTGGCTTATTTGGCATCTCACAGTTCTTATTTCTCAAACCAACCATCCTTCCCATTACAACTCATGTCTATTTTCTCAGAAAAATTAAATCCCTCCTTGCATTCCTGAAAATGAAAATTACACCAACTGCAGCACTCTGCCAGCTCCTTTAACTTTCTAATCAATTTCTAATGCACAAATTAATACCACCTTATTATATGAACCATACATTTTGAAGGGTTTCCTAAGGCTAACACTCAAAGAGCAGATTCTTTCTCTGTAAGACACAGAGCCTTCAAGTACATCCTGAAGTTGTTAACATGAGATCCTGCATGGCCCTGGTACTCAGTAGCTCAGTGTGCTGCCAAACACACACCAACTGTTCAGAGGCAGTTACGCTGTTGGAAGGCAAGTGCATACCAAGAGCACTGTGCTGATGTGCATCTCCATGGCCAAGCATTGCCCAGATGTAGTTAACACATCTGATTGCAGAAACAGTACTAAAAAGTTACCAAAATGAGGAAACAGTTCTGTAGAACTGCTATAGCCATTTTATTTTTAGAAGGCTTTTCACAGATACCCATCAAAGCCATGTTCTTGCTATCATCATAAGCCATTTCCTATACAAGCCAAGCACAAAAAAGAAATTTACTGCAACTCAAATTTTTTGTTTCATAAAGACTTCGAAATTTTGGGCATGAGGCCCATGGAGAATAAGGTACAATTATACTAAGCCCTATTCCTTCAGTGAGAGGTAGTAGTACCCTGGGATACACATCAATATTTTGTTGTGAACATAGAATTACACATCTGAATTCTTCAGAATACTCATGATCCCAATAGGGAAATATCTTCACATTTGGTACTATGAGGGAGAAGAAAGCAAATTCCCTAGCAGAAGAGGGAATCAAACTCCCATGTGCTGATATTAACTGGTGGACCATCCTTGTTTTTAGGAATGAAATGGACAAAATGGATGGAGGGATAAGGCATCTACCATAAACTGAAACCCAAATTACACTCAAAATTCAGATCTCCTGAAGTCCAGTTTTTGCCACTTAGATTACACCAGGTATTGCACTAATAGTCTCCTACTGAAATTAGGCTTGAAACAAAAGCGTACCAAACAGAAACAGCTGATCAGACCAAAAAGCCTCACCTCAATGAGATAGTGAGAACATAAACTGAGAAGCTCCAGCAGCTGCAAATGACTCCCAGCTGCTAGGACGTCCTGTATCACTCCTGGTTCCAAGAGGATCTGTAAAGAAGAAAATGGAAGGTTTGTCATCTGGCAGATGTACTCAGAGTACTTGCAGAAAATACTAAAGGCCTCTGTTATTTCAGATATTTGAGTCACCATAAAGAACAGAAACAAAATAATTAAGCATATAGAGAAGTCTTTGCAGAATATTGACAGTTTCTAAAGTTCATTTGAATTTCCCAAAGGATTTTTAAACTTTTTTTTTTTCCCTATGAGAGTCCTTAATCAAACTACTCCCTAAATCCTTTGAAACTAAAAACATGCTTTTTAAGAAGGAGATTTTTCAAAACAACAGAACTTTTGTTACCTCCTTTTGTTACCTGTATACTTAGATCCTTCCATATATACTGATGAATCAGGCCAACAGAACTGACTCAGAAGTCTCCACTATTAATATTATTCATACAGGTAATACATATACAGACTAGGAACACCCTGCCTATTCTGCATGGTGCCACTTTATAATTTTCCTAACCACTGTCTTTGTTTGACAGAGCAGGGCTCTGAAGGCACAATGAGCATGTTGCTGGGGAAGTGCCAGAAAGGGCTTAGAAACCAAGAGTGATTATTCAGTTACTTGCTCATATGAAACTCCTACTCATTTCAATTAAAATCATGTACAGGCAGCAGTAAGGATAATTGGGCCACAGCTCCCAGACTGCTGTCTTGGGGTCAGCTTGTTAGAGCATCCCTTTTGGGACACAAAAATGTCTTTGGGAATATGGACATTGGTCAACTTCTTATTAGCAATCAGACTACAAACTATCCAGACTAAAATTTTTTAAGTATAAGTAGTGCAACATTACAAAAATTCAGAAATGCGTGAGAAAAATTAATTTTTCAAAGATCCTCAGTTTATTCAATTTTATCCTTGTACTTCCCCTGGCAACTTCGGTTTCACACCACATGAGGTCAGTCTCTCACTGCTCCAGAGGGAAGTGAAGCTTGCTTTCAGATCCTTTTTCTTCCACCCACACAATTCAGTTTTATCTCACAGCATCATTTGTATACCTCAAGTGCAGTGGAACAAGGAAGATGGAAAACAAAATGAAAGATACTCAACTGCATCTTTTGTAGGCTTAACTATTTCTGAGGGGAAAGAAAAAACATGTATGCATTTCTTTAAAAAAAACCACAAAATATCTCCAACATAATAGATATATTAGGAGGAGGAGAGAAGAGGATTGATCCTTGTTTATATCAAGAACTTATTTACATTGAGTTCTGGCAGTGTTTGACATCCTTAATGCTTGTGCAAATCACTACATTTATTACTATTAGGTTGTAAGTGAACATTATATGTCATTTACCTACTATATAAAATATCAAGGTTCTTTATCTGGCCAGAAAGACATGGAAGGATCTTAATGTAAATTAAAATCAGGCCCAGCACAATCCACGTTTTTGGCTGGTGCTACTGAGGGTGCTATGCATGATGAGAGCTAGCTCAACAGAAAATTAGAATGGATTTCAGTTATAAAAACATCTCCAACAGAGATGGATATTAAAAACAAACAAACAAACAACAAAAGCACATCACTGTCAAGTATTTTCAAGTGAGAACTCAAGGTCAGACTGACTAAACAAGCTGGTCTAGACCTTGCAGTGTTTTTTATTCAGACATGATTGACACTGAGGAAGTTGCCATCCTATGGTACATTACTTACTAAGTGACAGACAGAGAAACAGAACCCTAAGCAGATTACTACCTTGTAGGCATAGACAAACTATATTTAACTGTGATAATATTAATGTTTTAATATTATTTAAAGCTACAGCAATCCATTTACAAATAATACTAGTAGCAGTATGAGATGAGAAGTAGGAGAAGAGGCAAGGAGGATGGCTGGCTACTGTCTAGAGGTGATTTGCACAAAGTCAGCAATAAAAGTTCATTTCAAGGTGGCAGATGTATTTCTTACATGTTCTTCCATTTCTTACAGCCTCCCTATACCATGCAAGATATATTCTACTGAGAAAACAGATTCTCTTTTGTGTTTCCCAAGATAATGGAGGAAAGTCTCTTCACAAAACTTCACCTTAAATGGAACTATCCAAACTTTTATTCAATACTCATTTGGATATAGGCAAAAATACTAATTCATCTATGCCAAATGTTCACCATCAGGAAACTGCATGCTGGGGAACTCCACAAGGAAAAGAAAATGATAAGTAAAGAAGAAAGGAAATACTGCAAGCCTTCCTTCTTCTGAAACAGGAAATTCACGATTATTCCACACCTCTCAGTTTTTATACACTAATGCAATTACTTGACCTTTATTAATTGCCAGCATAGCTGTTTATATGTCATACAGTTCATCCAGCTGAATATTAACAGTAAATGCACATAAATACCACCATATGCACAGCACAAGTGACTGACTCTACTCTGCTTGTCTAACTCTCAAAACAATAGCTCTGAGGTCTACAGAGTGATGCTTATTAGAAATTAAGGAGAGTGAAACTAAGGTCTACTGAGGATTCCCAACTTCAAAATTCATCATAAAATTTTAGTGTAAAAAGGAGAGAGAAGTCTAATAATTTTCTGTAATCTATCCTCAACCCAAGGGTTATGAGGCATAATTACTGGGGCAGAAACTTATAGAATAATTTGGAACTACCAAATTCAGATAAAAACTGCAACCTTCACCAGTGAAGAACGTGCCTTTGTATGACCCTGGCTGTCTTAAGACTGGTTCCTGTACTGTTTTCACATTACTTAGATGCAGTTCAGATATTGCACCTGGCTGCATCTTACAGTCACCCCTCTATGCAATCCTCATTTCTAAGGGTTAATTTTCATTGGCCACTCCCAACTTCTCTCTGGCATATGATGGTACCCAAGAAAATCACCTTAAGCACCTTCTCCATGTACACAATAGGCAGATGTTGCCAATACATGAGAAACTACCTTTCCTTTCCTAAGCATCAAGCCTGACATACTGCTCATTTTCAAACTGATCTCCTTTGACCAACTACTTTTCTCTTACAATGACTGTTTTCAAACAGGAAACCTGTTCTTCAAAACAGCTGTTCTGCTCTCCATCATGCCACTAACACTTCAGAGAGGATGCACCAAATATAGGCCAGTCCCTACTGTGGTCAGATCCATAGGCCAAGGGATTGAAGCAATGCAAAGACCTGTAACAGAATGCTGAGTTCACAAGATCCAGAAATGCAGATTACACAATTCCTTAGGTCCACTATTCTTAGACATACAATTTAAATCTGTGTGGAAACTTATCCACTTATGCTTTGTTGATATATTGCAGAAAGTTTTTCTGCAAAGGCAAGAATTGGAAAATGGTAAATTAAACCTGAGCTTGTAAAGCACAATTCTGAGGCAGAAGAGGGAATTTTATGGCCATCCCCATGGTTACAGATACAGGTTGGCCTTAACACCCCACCCCATATTTTTACCCTCCGGCCAGCAGTTTAAAACTAGAATTTATTCCCTGTTACCCCAAGATTTCTCTCTTCCTTTCCCAACTCAACCTGTATCCCCTACAACATCCTAGGACTGTGAGTAAGCATAGGGAAGACTTAATGGGTATCATATATCTTGCCTCTCTCTTCAATCTTCTTTGGGATCCCTATATGAACCACCAACCTTTCCCAAGAACAACTACTCAGGCCTCACCTCCACACTGTGCAGATCAAAAATGCCCTCCTACTCTTTTAATGCCTCCTGCATCCTCCTACAGCCAACAAAGCGGTAAAGGACAAAAAAAAAAAAAAGATTTAAAAAAAAAAAAAATTAAGGTGAGAGCGAAGAGGGCAGTAATGGCCAGAAAAGAATGAGAAGGAAACTCCTTAAACTGTCCTTTCCAACAAAGTAACTTACAGCCTGAGGGAGAAGGTAAGATCCAGACTAACTATCATCTCTGTGGAGATGGTAGTTTATATAAACCTCATGAGGTTTATATTTGGAAAGAACAATTAGAATATTTCAGGCCACTAAATTTCATCCACACACTTTTAAAGACACTAAACAATAGCAACTTTAGGCTCAAGAAGGCTAAACTGCACACAAGGACAAAGATGGAGAGATTGAAGATGCACTTTTATCACCATCATTCCAGCTACTCATTTATACCCTGCACTTTTCTCATTTCCATGCAGCTGTTTGTGGGACAATGGAAAAGTGAGACGGTGGCATGATTCACGTTAAAAATAAACCAGCATTATGGTTCAGTAAGGAAATCTGCAGATCTATGTCAGAAAAATCTAGAAAGTAAACTGTGTGGAATTTAACACAGAAAACAAGAAAAAATTTTCTAAGATTCCTGCCACTCTGATGAAAATGAAAATTCCTCCTTGACTCCACTTGCAGTGATCAGCATTTCAAACAAGACAGGTATCAAATAAATGTATCGCTTATTTTTGCCTGATTGAGATCATTCTGTGTGCTTGAGAGCAATCAAACACCTTAACTTTTCTTTTAAAGTAATTTAGACTACATTTCACTTTCAACCCGATAGCACTTCTGCCTGTCCCCCTGTTCATTCATGATTCAGTTGAATACAGAGCTCCTTGCACATTGACAAGTGCTGCTTGAAAAAATTGAGCAGGGAAAGAATGTTCTAGTCCCCTGAAGGCAACTGCCCAAAGCCCTGGCAGGCAATGCTTGGTAGCACTCGCTACAAAATCCAGATGTCTTATTAGCAAATGCCAGAAGGAATCACGACCAGCATTTCTCTGATACACATCATAATATTTTTCCAGAAAACTAGAAGAAAATCTGTGTAAAACGCACAGCCTATACATGCTAAAATCATAGAATATTTCAATTGGGAAGGCACCCATAAAGATCATCTAGTCCTATCCCTCTGCTCTTTGCAGGACTATCCAAAACTAAACACAGCTGAACTCTGACAAGCTTGAGGCCATGACCGCTTCCTCGAGGAGCCTGTTCCAGTGACCTGCCACCTTCTCATTATGTCCAGCCTGAACTTTCCCTGACTTAGCTTCACACCACTATGAAGAACCATTACCATAATTAAAGAGGATTTGGATAAGCAAGACTCCAAGGAAATTCACTATTCTTTGGGAAGATATTTCATTACTTTAATCACTTTTAACACTAGAAAAGCTGTCTTGTCCCTAGCTTAGCTCCTGTCCAGAGCAAATAAACTGAAATATTTCTCTACAATAAACTGCATAAAGCGAGTCATTTAAAACTCTGCATTAGTCTAAGCCTTTTAGGCAATCTGTAACTGAACTGTGAACCTAGGACCTAGTAGGTGCAACCTAGTGCTAGGTAGAGAAGCAAGATTATCCTCCTGAGAGAAGTGAAAAAGGAAATTCCCAAATCTAAGTACCAAATTAATATTTTTTTTGCTTGGAAATTGCATTGAAAAAATGGTGTTAAGTATTTCTACTAAGACACAGACCTGCTGTATTCAGTTATCCATGACTTTGGCATACTGTTCCCAGCAGAAAAGATCAAGGATAGCTGAAGTCACTTTTGCTAGGGACAGCAGGCAGTTTAATTGATTCATTTTAATCAAAAGGTAGCCAGTGGAACTGCTGTGCACAGGATGCAGTAGGTCACTTACTCAAGAAAATCGACTATCACAATACAGCTTTGCAATACACCTCCATCCACAAGAGAGAGAGGATTAACACAGTAAGAGGCACTAAGATATTGACATCTGCATTGCCCCGGTCTTAACTAAAAATGGCAGACAAAATACTGGTTGATCACCAGAAAACCTGTGAACATCAGATGAGGAGGGGAGTTGACAAGAAATGAAAGCCAAGATTCTATAAAGGAATCAAAGCAATTATAAGGACAAATAGTTGTACTTAAAATTAATCATTATTTTTATTATTTCTTTACTATTTAAGATATTTTTCACAGTTTTTGTTAAAGAAATGACTATGTTGAAAGGACAATTTCACAAAAGAGCTGTAAGATAATACTCTAACTTATCAGAGGTTTGTGTGCATGAATTTGGAAAATCACCAGAGGGTACTCTACCAATTCCTGAAACCTGTTCGGTAAAGGGATAATAGCTGCTAACAGGATGACAGGTTTCAAACTAACTGAATACAAAGTAAAGGCAATAGTTAAATAGGACTCACAGGATAATGCATTAAGGTAATATTGGGAGCAATATACCTGAAAATAAAATGAAGTTATGGATTTGCAACAGGGATAATATACTCCTATTACTTTTAGTGAAAGACTGCTGCTACATTAGTGTTTTGTAAGTAAAAGAAAACCTGTTAAATAACAGAGAGTTTAAAGCCTACCTTTGAATCATTATAAATGCAACTTCATATGTGGCTTTTATTAACAGGAAACATTTCAACATGCCATAGGTAGGAAGCAAGGCTGTGTTAATCTTGGGCTAAGAAGATATCACAGGACAAACTACCCCAAAATTCATTTTGGGAGAAAGAGCTGAACATAAAAAGCCTCATTATAAGGGTTTCCTCACTAATTCTTTCATTTCAGCTTTGCTAATTCAGGATATATTATAACTTTAAGAAGACTTAATTTCTATTAATACAGAAACAAAACATTAGAGTTTAGGGAAAAAAACCAGACCAGTCAGTTAGGAAAACAGGACTTAGGAGAACTTGGTATTAAGCACTAAGAAAGTCACTAGTGTGCTGTGCTGTGTCTTTGGAAGTTGTTTTCTCCCAAAATAATTTCTTGTCTGTGATGCAACAAAATAAGGACAGTGATTACTTACTTTTGTAATGTGCTTTCAGGTCCTCAAATAAAATTCTATCTAAATGCAAAATATTTGTTACCATAGATTAAAGACATGTGATAGAACGTAATTACAAAGGAGAAAGATCCAAGCCTGAAGCATTTCAGTATGCATAGGACTCTGTGTATTCGTATTTTTTTTAATTAGGATCGCAATCATCCACTGCAAATTAAAGCCAGTGTTCCTCTGACACATCAGTCAACTACACTGGCCTATTTAGTGGCTATCCCATTCCTCTAAATTATATTATGTCTCATGCTAACAAAAGAGTTAAAATTTAAAAGAGGTAATCAAAAAGAGTAGACAACAATGCCCATGAGCCTCTGACACAGTGGTTAAGGCTCTTATTTTGACAGCAGGGATTGAGAGCTCCAAACTCTGTGCCAAGAAATGCTTCTCTGTATGAGTATTCTAACACATATAGTTTGTAAATTGATTGCATTTCATCCATGTCCATTCCAAGGCACATCTGACACTTGCAAAATGCCCTTCTGAGAAGAAAGGGTGAGTAGCCTACTCACTGAGACTCTGGCCTGGCCTTACTGCTGCCATCTATGAAGTAAAAGAGAGAATGACCTTAAAGCCCATTTGTGAAGAAAGGATATGGCAATTACAACAGGAGAAGAGTCAACAACAACAACAGGAAAACAGTTGTATCTCTGAATTCTGAATGCAGGGATTACACAGTAAAATGCCTACAGACAAGATGAAACACATCTAAGACATTTTTTGCCAAAAATTTTATTATTAAAGCATTACTGAGAACATATATACAAAGAACAAAATCAAAGTCTACTGCCAGTCCTTTTGTCTGTTTTTATTTATTTCTATACCAAAACTTATTTCTTTCTAATGATTAAGGACCATAGCAATAGATTCAGTTGGAATTATATTATTTAAACTCAACTTGCACTTTAAAACATTCTTTTCTTTTGAAGAATCAATTTTCCCTTAAAAGCAAAATATTTTTAACAGTAACAACAATAAGGTACAGTCTGCCTAAATAGACAGGAAGATGAAGATTGCATTTTAAGTCCACAGAAAGATTTCAAATTATCAAAAAGAGGCAAGGATCACAGAGCTTAATTTCAGATTTCATGGTCATCCTAAAAATTAAATTTCTTCATTTTAATAACTTCCAAAAACTGCAGGCATCAAATACTGCCATAATGCAATATCAAACGTTTCCAGCAGATGTCTCCAGTATATTATCTTACACAGAAAGTTGCACTCAATTTGAAGTGTAGTGTGTCAAATGTAAGTGTAGGATATTAAAGAAGTAAAGAGAAGAAAGCTGTAATTACTTATCTGTTACTATAATGTATGTAATTACATATGTGTTTAGACATGGATATTTTAGGGAGTTCCACAGTGTTATCTAGAGAAACACCAATTTTTTGAACTAATATTTTGGCCAAATATGATTAAAGAAAAAGAAGAGAGAAAGTTCATGGCTTTCACTTTTAAGAGGCACTTCAGATCACATCTTGACACCCACATTTTCACAGCAATATAAGGTTGTATTTGCCACGAGTGACTTTGGGATCACTGAGAAATATTTTGTTTGTTTTTTAAAACAGGAAGAATTCTCAAAACCAAGCTAAAGACAATCTTGTTTTCAGAACTCTTTGATGAAAGCTTGCAGAAATCCAGTTATTTATTAATAGCCTTTGTGGATTACTCCCACTCACTGCCTTGAAATGCTCACCCAGGTTCTG
The DNA here is from genome assembly GCA_013397895.1 of Origma solitaria. Taxonomy (NCBI): domain Eukaryota; kingdom Metazoa; phylum Chordata; class Aves; order Passeriformes; family Acanthizidae; genus Origma; species Origma solitaria. Next base: position 241,880 of record VZRL01001194.1, read on the forward strand.
TCAGTCTGAGTCAGTACACAAGCAATGTTCAATACATCCAAATGCAGTGACAGAATTTCAAGGATGAAAGGGGAAATGAGACACTGTTAATTCTCAGACCCACATTTCACTGAGTTGTGCTTCAAAGGCATCTTTACAAGAGAACTCCTACAGAATCCTTCTCATTTTTCTGTGCATCAAAGCAGCACTTGGTGTATCTGATAGACATGACAGAGCAAACTTTGCCTTATAATCACTTATATGTATGAGCAACTGTACATACATGTATATCTATATTTAACTCAGGAAACCCATTCATTTATTCACAGTAGGTTATGCCTGAAAATGAAAGACTCAAAAGTCTTTAAAGGGCCATGGACAGAAGGCACATATTTCCTAGGGATCTGAGGATACTATCTGGGAAACAATGTGGGGTCACTTGCTGGGTTATATAAAAGCTATATCCATCCTTTTAAAGGTTCTCAATGTATTTTACACAGGTTTTCTAGACTTTGAATTTTGCAGAAAGATGGGGAACACCTCTAAGAACAGCAGATAGGATGGATCAGATAGCAATCAATTGCAACCCATTTTCTCAAAGGATTCTTCCACTTAACAGGAGTTTTCGCTTGACCTGTAGTTTTAAATTACTAAGATGATGATACAGGTACCTAAAACTTTCATTTCTATCGAAGACATTCAATCTTTATTAAAAACTTTCAACTGAAAGAAAAAAAAGCATCTCATGTACTGAGATCTTCAGCTAATTCACTAATATAGTATGGCATCTCTGTTTACCATTTATATCAAAGAAATCTTTGAATAAGTTATGTTTTTCAAAACAGCACAAACTCAATTTTTTTTCAAAGAAATTCAAGTGCTAGTCTCCAAGACCAATGCTAAAGCTGTTTTCTGGGCTGGTAACAAAAATATCTCCTTTAAAAAAGGTAACTTTTTTTTTCCTTATTTCTATTTAGTTTCCTTTAAAAAGGAAAACAAAAAAAACCAGCAAACCAGAAGACCCACATGAGGCCACATAATCAATCCAACACTATGGAAGCAGATGCCTTAAATTTTTATAACCAAACAACTCTTCAGAAGAATGTAATATGGATTTAAGCCTTCCTTTTCAAAATTAACTAATAAACGTCACTAATACGTCAATGGACTCAATTGCTGCAGCAATATTCCAGAAATAGTTTGGTTATCTATAATTTTAGAGTCGAAAGCAAAAATAGCTGGGTGTTCTGAGCTCACTATCCATGAACTCTGAACTGAGACAAAGTCACACAGCAACACTCTCCAAGCATGCCGTGCAGAGATATGGCAGGTCATAGATACTTCTTTTTTTCCCATTTTTGGGGGTTTGCTTTTCTGGTGGATTTGTTTTTTTTTTTTTAATTTTTTCCTTTTTCTTTTTGGCAAGGGACAGAGGGAAAAGCAGGACCATGCTGCATTTTTTGAAGTACTATAATGTGATACCTAACCTGGGGTCATAATGAGGGCACAATGAAGATGTATAGTACCTATAAGCATTTACAAAGATGCCTCAACTGCATCCGTCCAGACAATAAGACACTACTTTCCCCCTCAATTATATAATTAGTCAGACACAGCAGAGTTTATAAATATTTATTATTAGGAAAACACTTTTCTTTACATTTAGTTTTGCATGTAGATTCAACTTACATTAAGATTTTATGAATAGTCAGGCAACCATAAAAAGGGCATGCAAGTCCTACATGGTTCCCTACCTGGCAACGATGCACATAAAGCAGTGTTTTTATTAAACAATCTTTCTAAAGAAAAAGCCACCATCGTATAAGGAAACTAAGACCTGTTAAATCTGTACTGATTATTGTACAAGAAAAATACTTTCTAGTTCCTCTAAAAGGGTCATACTCCATTTTTACTGCAGTTGCTTTTGATTGTGTAACTTAATTGGAAGAACTGTACAATACCTGTCCAGTGTATGCAAAGTCCAGTGCTTGTTTTAAACCAAGGCTTGTGACACCATGTAAATTCACCTCATCAGCTTCGCTCTCCACCATGCAGAGACTGAACATTGCCTATGGAGAAAAACAGAATTGCCATTAGCCAATTTTTGATAAGAATTCTAAATAGCAGCATCCTTGAGAGTTAGAATGAGGTCTATACCAAGTTTTCAGTACTAACAGCCCAGCAATCAAACTAAGTCCTTTCATCATTAAGGAAATACAAAACCTTATTCTGGATAAACTGAAACAAATGGTCCATGTATATATACTTCTTAACTAAGTGATTCAGGTGAAATCAGTGAGAATAGTCACACAATAAGGCATCTTCCAATAAAACAGATAACTGTGCTCTGGGAAAAGAATAATCTACACAAGAACCACTAAAAATAATACTTATGTATAGTATCATTATACATAAGAAGCGTCAATAAGCCATGCACAATTACTTGAGAAGAAGGGGCAGTTAAAACGCCATCTTTTATAAGCAATCCTTTTCAAATAAGCATCTCCGACTGCAATGTGAGCAATGCAATACTCAGCTTACTAAATGAAGAGGAATGATGGAGATGCAGTCACCTAAACTTACAACCTCCCCTTACTTGTTATTGCTGCAGTTTCTCAGATCATAAAAACTAAACTGAAGATAGGCAAGGTGCTATGGAATTTCCCTGAAAATACCACTGAGGAGAGCACCTGTCCCTTTCACCCAGCCTTACTTTCCAGATCATTTGTCTTCAGTGCCTCCCTGGACTGAAGCAACCCTACTCAGTCTCTGATTCCTTGTGAGAATCTTTTTCTTCTCATCTCCATTAAACTTCTTTGGGCTTCACTCTGACCTCCCAGCCTGCACTCCTGCTGCACTACCCCTACTTACCATTCTTCCCCTCCTTATCAGCCCCATTCTCCACTCTTTGGCACTCTCCCATGCTTTCTTTAACAAAATATACCACTCAGAGTTTTTAAACAATAAACTGTGAACAAATAAACTGATCAGTTCTGCCATATGTCACCGCTAAAGAAAGTCTAAGCTTATCCCCAGTAGGTTTCGTGCTAAACTTAATGCCTTTTTGGAAGCTACCAAACTTCACCTTGGAGAACTCCAGTAACAAAGCACTTCTCATGGACATAACCCCTGCTACACCTTCTTCCTATACTCTGGCTGATATCTGCAGAAGCTGAGACAGTCAACAAACACACTGGATTTCATATGTGCAATCTGTCCACCAAGCAGTGCTGAATTTAAAGGAAAAAAATAAGCCCTATCCCCTCTAATTCTTTAGCACATACGAATGACTACATGACATTTACCCAAACTATTCCATGATTCACCTAGACTCAGGTGGCTTCAAGAACCGAGTTCTTCCTGAAAATAAGTAATTTCTTCAGAAAATATTAGGACCTTTCATCATTAAAACACAGTAATTTGGCATAAATCTGTTTCCTGGAAATCATCCAGTGTAAGCAAGAATTACATTTATAATACAGTCACTCCTTCTATTTTTGCAATTTCTATTGAATTAAAATGATATCAGGGCTTCTTCCAAACTGGCAGCAGAAAAGAAGTAACAAATACTTTAAAAGGTTTATCAAACAAATACAGTAAGACACAGTCATGAAATATACCTAGGGAGAAAAAGAAAATTCTAACAAGTTCAGTCACTTTTCTTGCCCATTAAAAATGTCATCAGAGTTGGATATTTTGTTGCCACGTAGTAGCTAATGTGAGGCTTCAGAGTTTGCCCGGAGCTGCAGGGTACCCATCAGCCACCTAGTCCTCAGAAAAGCAGACCTGCAGTCGCTGTCTGGAAGAGATAAGCTCCTCTTCTCAGAAATTCACTACTAGATAAACCTTTCAGAAACATTCCTTTCACACACCAATTCCCGAATAAAGTGAGTAAAGTCTCAAAGCAACACCTGTCTAGCCAGGGGTAGATTTGCATACCTTTTGTACACTCAATTCCATCACTGACCACCTGCAGAAAAGCTGGAAATGCTCAGAGGTAAAAGATGCTCTCCATCCCTCAGCCATGCTACAGTAATTACCTGCACACTACACACCTGTACACAGGAACCATCTAAAGACAGTGTGGTTACTAATACAGTTTTCATTCTGATCAAGGGATAATATCCCACACAATGAGTTAAGCTTACAAAGAAACACATAACTGAATCTTATCTGTAAACCAGGAATCATTTCTATATGACTTCTCCTGGGTACACTTACTAACTTTACCTTTAGGAGATTATTTTAACACTGAGATTCCAACATGGTCTTTACACAGGGTTTGTTACTACACCTAATTTAGTAAACTCAGCAGGATCAGGCCACTAACTGAGTCACTGTCCATAATCACCCACAGTGATTAAGAAATACAGCCTCCAGCAGAGCTTTGACCCTTGCCATTTAGCACTCTCCCAGGAAATGCCCAGACTGTGGTCCATGGCTGCTCCAAATAGACAGCATGGATTAGCCATATTGTCACAAGCCACGTTACGCCAGTCCTTTTAGGGCCAGAAAACAAGCTCTCATTCACCTTATTTATAACTACAGATACAGTCTAAGGGGGCTATCAGAACTGTAGCTGACAGTAAGACACAGGACTATGGCTTTGCAAAGAATTTTTGCAATGGTTTGGGTTGGAAGGGACCATAAAGATCATCTAGTTTCAACCCCCCTGCCATGGACAGGCACCTTCCACTAAACTGGTTGCTGAAAGCCCCAGCCAACCTGGCCTTGAAGACTTACAGGGACAGGGCATCCACAAATCGTCTGGGCATCCTCACAGTACAGGATTTCTTCTAATACCTAATCCAAACCTACTCTCTTTCACTTAAACCAAAAGCCTTCCCCCTTGTCCTATCACTCTTACCACAAGTCCCTTTCCAGCTTCCTTGAAAGCTCTCTCTACATAATGAAAGGGCACACACCATGAAGCCTTCTCTTTTTCAGGCTGAACAGACCCAATTCTCTCAGCCTTTCTTCATAGGAGAGGTGCTCCTGCTAGCCACTTTGGTGGTCCTCTTCAGGACTCACTCCAACAGGTCAAAGTCCTTCCCATAGCTGAGGATGGGATGAGCACCTCAGAGCTGGATGTTGCATTCCAGGTAGAGTCCATTGAGAACAGAACAGAGAGGCAAAATCACCTGTCCTGGCCTGCTGGCCACACTGCTTTTGATGCAGCCCAGGACACGTTTGGCTTTCTGGGCTGCCAGGGCACATTGCCAGCTCATGTCCAGCCTCTCATCCCCCCGCATCCCTAAGTCCCTCTTGGCAGAGCTGCTCTCCATCTGATCATCCCCAGGCTGTATGGATACAGGAGGCTGCCCTGACCCAGGCTGCATCCCGTCCTTCAGGTGTGTTAACTGCAAATCTGCCGAGGGTGCACTCAATCACTTTGTCTCTGTCATTGAAGAAGATATTAAATAACACTGGTCCCAATACAGACTCTTGAGGGACACCACTTGCCGCTGATGCCCATCAGGACTCTAAGCCATTGACCACTAGCCTCCAGAAGCAACTGTCCAAACACTTCCTTATCTATCTACCAGTCCCCGCCTAGAGAGAAGGATGTTGTGGGAAACTATGCCAAAGGCTTTACAGAAGTTCAGATAGATGATGTCTGTAACTCTTCCTTGTCCACTGAGATAGTCACTTCATCATAGATGTGATACCATCTGCAATTGAGAGCTCATTTTCTCAAATACTACCCTCAAGTATTCTGTGAAGGTTTTTGAAATTGAGTAGGAACTACATGTATTTTTCAGGAAACAAGGCCAAAGAATTTGATCAAAAGATAAGGCCTGCAATGGTCCTCAGACAGTTCACATTCAGCTGAACTGGATTAGCCTCCAGGAAAGTAGTCTCCCACTTAAATGAACTTAGTACTGCTCACTGATCCACACTGCCTTCACCAGCAGGCAAATTTCCTTCTCAGCCTGATAGCTTCTGAAGTTTAATCCAGCATGAAAAAAAATCTGTTCTACCACAGGCGGAAATTGAACTCAAACTCAGTCTTTAATTTGCACTCTTGTACCTGAATTTTGTAGTTTTAACTGTAAAAAAAATATGGACCACTAAATTCTGATTTGAGACTTCATCAATATCTGGAGAATGAGTTACGGTTCAGGGGTTAAACTCCAATTTCAGGTGCATCCCTGAAAACACTCTAATGTTTTGTGAGCTTATATAGATCCATCAGTCATGCTTTTAATACAAGGTTAGTAAGCCTACATTATTTTTCCCTTGGGTACATTAAAAACAAGGCAGTAAGATAAATATCTCAGGTGGATGAAGAAGTGACAGACTAGAAAAAAAAATTAAATACAAAATATTTGGACAAATGCCCAATTCAAAGTCAAACCTAGCAGAAAAGTTACTAAATTTGGCTTAGCATGAAATGTTAATCACGTTACTTATTGACTTCATTCAACAATGTTATTATACTTTATTTTAAAACATTTCAGCTTGAAATAAAATATATTTTATAATGTCTCATTTCTGCTTCAACACATTCATAAGAGGGGGAAGTACAAGTTGCCAAAGTTAACTGAAGACCCCTTTTATAATAAAACCCACTGATAAGAAGACTTATCCTTTTTTCCAGTTTCTTTAAATATCCAGATCTTGTTCTGCCCCCCAATCATACAATTAGCCAATATTGCGGTAAAAAAATTGATTGTTTAAATTCTGACATTTCAGTCAAGATTTTGAGTAAGTAAACCAAATCCCCCAACGCAAAGTAAATACAACCCACTTGCCATTTTGCGGCAACTGCACCAAAACTCAGGTCTGAACATGCTGTCACAAATGGATGTATTACATTTGTGGAATTCCACCTGAGGTCACACTTGTTTCAGATGCCACAAATTTGGATGGCCTTATTTTTGGGGGGCAGGCACACACTTTATTAGCACCTCTTTTTGGAGGAAGGGAGGAATCAGCCCTCCATTCTTCTTCGGATCTTGGCCTGAAACAGAAACAAAGCTACAGAACTATACCCAAAAGAAAAAGAGAATAAAACACATAGTCCTTAGATACAAATATTCAAGCCATAAAAAATTCTCAGACTCTTGAAAACTTGACTTCAAAGTAATGTGGCAAGCAAGTGGGCATTTAACACGGAGCACACCTGTAATTTCACAACTTGACCCTCAGCAGTCACAGGCACCTTTATAAAATGTTTTCTTCTACAAACCTAGAACACAAAAGACAACAAGAGCTCAAAACTGAATGGCACATAACCACAGGCTGTATAGATTTAGATGTGATCAGATCTGATGCAACCAGGCAGAATAGTCCAAGCAAAAGATGCTTAGCACAGTCATTGTGTCTAACTTCCCATGCTCAGCATGGCAACACGCTGTTGCTTAGCTTTCAAAAGCAAAATGCAAGATAGCTGTAAAATACCACCAAATCAGAATAATGTATTACTGTTAAAATGTCCAGACACATTGATTTTATAAGCCAGGCAGCACTGCAGCAACATATATAGATTCCTCCACAACATGAGACCTGAGAAACAGATACCAGGGTAACAGACACACAAGATGACACTCAAAACCCCAAAATATAAATTGCTCACTGTCACAATGGTGACATACAAAATTGCTCATTGCCTTTGAGTCATTTTCTTACTTACTCAGATGTTCCATATGTAATGAGCTCTTCCTCATTTGTACACATCAATCTTACAGCCATGTCAGTCATAGCAAACAGCAAATCATCACAAAACAACTTAACCAAGTTCTACAGTATTTTACACAAGCAAACTTTGACAGTGAATTCCACGTAGCTTAGTGGCCTTTGAAAGGCAAGAAATGGAATCAAAACATATGCAGTATCAGGAGATAGGTAAGTCATGTAAAAAGAAAAAATAGTTATGCTTTATGCTGTTAAAAAATAACACTATGACTGAAATCATAAGTGACTTACTGCTGTGACCTGGGGCCTTCAAGAAATACCCTGCCTCTTCCAGGAGCTAAGAAGTACATGGTTCCAGTGCATAGCAATAACCACTAAAATATCTCAGAGCTAAGGGAGTCAGCAAGATTGAGAAGAGACATTCATGACTTTACATTTTTTTTAAATTCAACTTTAAATGCAACTTCCAAAAGAAATCTAAGCTTTCAAAAATGGGCAAGTAAGTTGAGCTTACTACAGCAGTCTACAGTAACTCCAAGAGTTACTCCCTCTGTTTTCTCAAATACTGCTTTGGTAACAACCAGCAGCCCTAGATCCAAGTCCACTAGGAAACAAAACAAACATTTGGAACTTCCCACCAATGCATAACCCAGACCTACACAAATTCTTGTTCGACCACAGACATATGCGCACAATTACAAAGACCTGGGATACTTTAGAATTCCCTCCATTTAGCAAACTAAGAGCTAAAGAACTGATCAATTAAGTCACCAAGTTTTTCCTTAGCTATTTATTTTGTTGCATTGAATTTTCAAAGTAATTAACACTTTCTAGCATTGTTTTACTGGTTTAAAAGAGCTGATTTGTCATCTCAAATTTCTGCCTCCACAATTACACAATGATACTGGCTTGAGTTAATTTAAAATTTATTTTTCAATAGATAGGCATCTTCATTAAGGGCAGTGTTTTATTCAAATTCACTTCCCACATCATATGTACTTAATTCTACATTCACCTGTTCCATAGCTTTTTCTTTACAGGAAATTGATTGTACTTCTCATCTCAGGCACCAGAAAAGTTATGAAGAAAGTAAACTAACACTTCAGAGACCACAGATCAATTTCCCACACTGCTCAGGGAACTCAAGTTATGTTGTGATACCTCAAGATTTTTTTCATCTCACGTGCAATTTTAAGCCTGTGAGAAATCTCAGTGGCATCAATGCAACAGATCAGCCACACATTCTTTCTGGTTTGGGACCTAACCTTATCTGTCACTTGGGCTACTGAGTATCCAGTCCTGACATAATCTTTTCTATTTGGACTGTAAACTTTTTCAGGCCAAAATATTATCCTTTGCAGTGTGTATTAAAAATAGCAATTCCCTGTTCATGTAACAGTAATATTAAATAAATAAATCATAATCTATTTCCTCTACTTTGTTGTATTACTCCTGAAATAACCTTTGGGTGTTCTTAGCTTCATGTTCTGATCCTTCATTACATAAGCAATATGATTTTTCCTTTGCTGTTTTCACCTATCACAACAAAAAAGAATACATTCAGAATCTATGAACAGGATTCAAAATACTGCTTTGACACATGACCACGCCCACATCACATATCAATTGCGCTCTAGATGTGCTATGTATACTTATCCAAATAATCAATTGAATATGTGAATGTTTCTTTACAGCATGTAAAAATGTGCCTTCTTCTTCTTATAACTAGCTTTGTTTCCCTCCCAATTTAAGCCTGCCTATCCCAAATCAATCATCAACCATATCCTCTGGAGCCTCTCGCACACTGAAAAACATATCCATCAATACCAATTGCATGAAATATGATTAAGAGGCTCATTACATGATTCTTCTGAAAAATTTCTATATAAATTCCCAGAGAAAATGTCACAGAACATCAGTCACCGATAACTGAGCCTACAGAAATTCATCTGCTCAATGAAATCTACCTAAATATTGTTTTTTAAGCATTTGCCAAACAACTAAAATGAATCCTATGAAATGGAAGGTCAGCTATCATTCATAGTTTAAGGGAATAATAGTTAAAAAAATAAAACTGAGTAGAAACACATACAACTTTATGCACAGTATTCAAGTGTCACATATTACTGTTAGCAATGCAAATTTCACTGAACCTTTGGTGTTTCTTTTAGTATGTCAGTGCCAGACAGTGATACATTAATATAGAGCCCCAGAGAGCTTACCAAATCAAGAATATACACAATGAACTTGTTGGGTTACACTCTTGATACAAAAAGATATCCCTTTCTTGGTATCTTTCAAAATAAGTAATGGAAATTGCAATAAAGGACTACTCTACTGTTTAGAAGACGTAAGGATGTAGTATTTTTTCCTTTGTTTGTACAGTAGATATTCCATCAAGAGCAAAGTAATCTTCTCGGTTGTAACAAGGCACAGAGTATTCATTTCCAGTCAAAATAAAAACTTAAAAGATTGAAAAAAAATAGGGAAAAAAAAAAAAAGAGCCCCCCTCCCCTACAAAAAAATTTGTTCCTAACAAGTTACATCCTTGATTGAACCTGCATCAAACATAATTCATGTTTTGATAGTCAGAGTTTAACAGTGTAATGTGTCTTCCCCAAACCTCTGCTTAGGTAGAGAAACATAATTTAAGCCACATGGAGAAATGAACTCTGTAGCATGCTACTCCTAATGAGCTGCTGCATCATCACTACAGAGACTCACATTCAAAATCTCTCTATGTAGTGCCATAGAAACAAAATAATTCTACAATTTCCATGTGCAACTCTGTATCAGAATTAAAAAACCCACAAAACTGTGAACTAGTACAGCTACAGTTACATTATTATTTCAAATATTCCAAAATTAATAGGTCATCACAGGTGGTCCTGAATATCAAAATTATTGTTTATTTAATGGCAGAAGCAAGAAAACTCAATAATAAGGACACTGCCATGCAAGCACTGTATAAAACCCCAGCAAGGTACAGTCTGTCCTAACAATAGCCACTCATAAGTAGGCCTGCCTTTGGGAGAATAAAGAAAGCAGCATAACTAAAACCAGATTTTTTTCCAGCATTTCCAGTCAAGCACAGAAAAGCATGAGTCACATTTGCAAATTTTGGCTTAAATTGGTTTAATGCTTCCCAGTGAATGCATAAGCCTATTGTTCACGTCCTTCGATGATTTTAGCAAGTGATATCAAAAGCAAGCCCAGAATAAAATGGCAATAAAAGTCACTTAGCTCTTGAACTAGCATTTTAGCTACCACAACACATTTCATTCAGGGAGGCAAAGCTTCTTGTGATTTACCCCACCTCCCACCCCAAAGAAAAAACCATGATCCAAACTTGGACACCTTTAAGGGACTTCTTTTTAAAAAGATACTTCATACAATACCATTAAGACACGTTTCCCACCTTAATGTATGCAGGCTCTAACTCAATAGTTGTACAGCAAGGCTTAATCTAACAGAACCATAGTAACAATCTTAGTTGTTATTATAATTACCTCTTTAAGAAGCCATTTTTATAATGTGACGTGAATGGCATTCGACACTGACATCCAAATGTTCCAAGCAATAGTAAACTACAGCAATTTCTTCTATTCTGCATCATAAATGCAAAAGCATACTTGTTATGTGAGAAGTCTAATGCTGAGATTTTAAATGGTTCATTTTATGAGAGTTTGTACTAGTTACCTTTCATATCTGGCCCATTCTATGAGGGTTTCAACTAGATAACCTTCATATCTAGAATAACCTTCATATTTCTATTTTCCATTATGATTATAAATCTTGTTTTCCATTAAGAATACAGCACAATTTTGCTAAAATACCACCCATAATTCCCACCAACATATTTATTAAACTCTTTCATACAAGGGCAAAGTAATAAAACCAGCTTACTGGCTGTTTTTCTTTGGTTTTTTCCTTATCCTTCTACTGATGAAAACCTTTAAAAGTAAACAAATACTGTCAATTTGCAAAATAAAAGAATGACTTGACTAACCAAGCTTGTGCTAATGTTGCAGTCATTTGTCACAGTAGTTTTCATCATCACCTAAGCTCTACCCTCCATCAGCTATTTCCTCTGGAACAAATGCCGCTATAAAATCATCTCTTCACTTTATTTTTAGTAGTCTGCATTTGACCATGCTCATTTATCCCTTGGCTTTTCCTTCAACTCTAACAAACAAACCCCTTCTGAGCCAACAGACCACAATGACATCAATTTAATTATTCCCATAAATTCTCCAGACTTGACACCTACTCCTTCTTGGCTGAAATCTAACCCTAACAAGGTAGATGATTAAGTGCCAAGTATAAGAGCTCCTGAAAATGCAGATGGACATTTCGTAAGTTGTCCTAATATTTCTAATTTTTAAATAAAATGGGCTTTGTGTACATTTGTTGCCTATTGGCAAAGCTGCCACTCTGTAACCCTGGAAGGGCAGGTTATTCCATCAGTAGCTGAGAATGTTCCACATGGAGATGGTAATTTGATTTTTGCACACATACACACACAAACATGAAATTGGTTCTATACATATAGAATAAATGGATGCAGCCTAATAGTAAAGAGTATGTTATGCTGGGGTCTAACCATTACTTTTTCACAATGTGGATTCACAAAAAGCTTTTGACAGAGGTCTTTAAATGCCTGGAAGGCAAACTATGCAAGAGAGAAAAGAGGAAAGATCTTTGCCTGGATAAGTGACTAAACACATAAAACAGTGAACAAGAAAGGACTGGGCCAGTTTTCACAAGGAGTGATGATTTCAGTGGAGCACCTCATGCTTAACACACACAGAGCAGCTCTTAGAAAGCGCAAGAGCCGAGCAGGTATAAAGTTCATTGAGGCAAAGCTACACAAGGTAGTAAAGGCATAGATAATGTGATAAACTGTAAAAGGATTGTATGGAATATGCAGATAGCTTCTAAAATGGCAATTATAAAAAAAGAAAAAAAAGGTAATCAAAGCTTAGAATTTTTTTTGGCAAGAGAGAACAAAAACAGGAATCAATCCTATGCCCATGCAGAAATTTACACTTTGCCTAATGCATTAAATTCCCTTACCCTCAGCTCACAAAACATATACCAGAGCTGTTAAAACTTCAGAAAAGGGCAAGAAGCTTCATCAGGCATCCTGCATAGCTTCCATTTAAATAGCATCTGATTAAGTCAAAGATTTCCAGCCTGGCAAAGAGATGATTGAGTGCCATGAAAAGAATACCTAGAAACCAATGGTTATCTTTTCCAATAGAAGAACTAGAAGGAATAAAGTGAAACTGGTAGAAATCAGGTTCGCAATAAACAAAAGTAGATCTTCACACAACAGGCAGCTAGCCACCCTGCACAATGGATGAGAAATCTTACACAGGCCCAACGGAAAGAAGATAAAAGCTTAGAAGAGAGACCTATTTAGGATTGCTGAACAGCCAGGAGTAACACCCTGCTCCAAAATGTCCCTGAGCTGAAAACAGCTAGTGAATTCTCTGGGACACACACCCTGGATTTACTCTTTTTCACCACACACCACAAGCAGCGACTGGTAAAGCAAACAGCCAATGATCCAACTCAGTGTGGCCATTCTTATGCTCTCACCTAATGCTGCTAAGGGCATCTCCCTCTTTTGAGGTGTTACCTATACGACACTAGATTGAGAGGCAGTTGGATTCATTCATCACTCACACATTAGGCCATTCCATAAGAGTGGATTGGGATTTACAGAAGTTTTTGATGTCCAATGTTTGCAAACTGGCTGGCTCAGGCAGACTAACTCCTGCCAAAGATAAACAACCAGCAGCACTTTACAAAGCTGTTCAGATCAGTCAAATGCAAAGGTTCCACAGCTTAAATCCAACCTTTTGCAAGATTGAGACCTCCAGTGACATGAATTCGATTTTCCAATATTATACTTATGTCTAGTAAAATGAAGGTGTTAACAGGAAGTAAAACAATGGCACTGTTGACAATGAAGCAATTGAAGAATTTATTTAATGAAAGGTATCTCCTCTAAACTTCAAACAAGCACGATGGGCAACAAAAAAGCCTGAACTGCATTGTAATAATGGGCTTCTTATATAAACAAGGGAGACTGGAACACTCCCTGAGGGAGTACCTGAAAGAAAAACAGATATTTCAAGAGTGTTAAAAGATCCTAACACCGGCTTCAGCTGTCTCTTTTATTGGATACTTCTCATGTTATTAAAATCGTATGTGGGTCCTAGTCACTGAAGCTAAAAGTGATATGCTGCCCAAATAATTCCCTCAGGTATTTTCAGCTTCACTACACCCACAGAATAATTTTAATTTTTCCCGTGGTTGTGTAGGAAGATACTGACAGAGACTACAAGATATACAAGAGCATCTACTGCATCCAACAATGTTCTGAAACACAAGACTTCTTCACCAAGACTATAGAGACTGAGAAGAAAAGAGGTACAAAATACTTCTCTGACACAGGCCTGCCCCAATAAATTTGGTTTCATGGGCAAACACTAAGCAACACAGAAATGCAGCTGAGCCCAGCCCAACCTCAGAACACTTGTTAAGGCAGCTCTGCAAAACTGAACTGTGGTAGCCTGGAGCAAGCAAAGAAGATGGTAAAGAAAATGGGCAACCAGAGCAACATGGCTGTAATGACTCCTTTCTGTCCTGGTTTTAAACTGAGAAAGTGCATCAACTCAGTAGCCAAACACCACATGTTGTTATCACACTAATCTGAGCCACTGAGCCACAGCCTGCTATGGCCTATGTCACTAACTGCAGAGCTGATTTTGTCATACACAACCACGGTGCGCTTACCATACAGGCACTTCAAAAAAGGAATAGAAAAAAAAAAAATCAGGATGATACGATAGCATATTGTCTACCATCCAACACTGACAGAATTGCGATGAGTTCAGTTATAAACTATGAGAACTGCAGCAGAAACATATTTACTCAGAATAAAAACTATTGGGAATTTGAACACAGAATTCAGAAAAGAGAAGATTCTTGTAGATGTTTTTTGATAGCACCAACACTGCTGAGCTATGGGAATTCTGTCTGCAGGAAAGAAAAATTGCTTCAGAGCCTCACAGAACAAGAACACATTAAATACAAAGATAAGAATGAACAAAATAAAATAACCCAGATACATTTCCTTGCTTTTTTCATTTTGAAAGAATATTACAGTATTTATTCAGAAACCTTTAAAACATTTGCAAACCGTTTTTGTATATACTCCAGAAGAGGTTGTTCAGATAAATATTAAACAAGACACCTCACACTTGCCCGTGCTATATTACTTCCAATGCTTTAACTTAGTAAAACTATGGAAGCGCATATATCAAACAGTATTTTGAGAAGTGAAGGAATGTGCAGTTTTCTTGACACTCAGTTGTAACTGGACTACTGAATAATTAGTAGTTACATTCTAATTTGTATTTAAACTTTTACAATATGCTAGTAATTTAGCATTTTTCCCAGGCCTCCTCCTATTTTAGACAAGTTTTTTTTTCTAATGAGAAGCAAACACCACTGAGTTCTCACTCTCAACAGGTGGCATATAAGGAACATGTTCACAAAACCACACACTACTATGAATCTTAAAATATCTTCTGTATTGTTGGTATCACTCAGAACCATGTGTATTGTGACACATCTGGCTGATTCCACGTGTAAGAGAGTATAAAAACAGTGCTAAACAGCTAGACAGTATGCAAAAATAGACCTCAGGTTTCTTAAAGCATCACAGTATGGTAGTGAACATTATAAACTTAATAATCTCAAGTCAGGAACCACTACTAAGACTATATTCCTTCCCAAGTTTGCAGTTAGCATTCTTATATAGAAAGAATGCATTTAAAAACCCACAAAAACAAGAAGCCAAGAGAAATTAAACCCAGAGTTAAGAAGGGGGAAAAGTAGTTTCATCTGAGTACTAAGCATATTTAAAAGAGACATCTTTATCAAAGTTCTTTTACAGGAAAACTGCTGGTGTGACAGCACACGAGAACAGACAGTACGTGAGAATATCCTGTTCCAAAATGTTGTAGAGCAATTGGAATGGGAATTGAATTAAGGGCTTTGATAATGGAGAATGGGACAGGACAATATGAAACAGCATGGGAAAGACCAGAAATTAATTGGTCAAAATCCTGAGGGTTCTTAGACCCTGGGTAAGAATATTAAGACTAAGAGATGGAAAGGGTGTATAAGTAAATGAGAAATGCCACATAGCTGGGATATTACTAGCTCTGCATAAATCATGATGGCAGCAGAAAGGGAGCTTGGTGGTTCATGGGAAATGTTTCAATTGTCATAAAAGTTTTCAACAGTGAGAACAAAGATAAGAAAGAGAAGATCCAAGGAATCATAGCAGGGTGCATGGTTTGCCACCTCCAGGACATTCATCTGACATCTCTATAGTTGTACTGTCAGATTTCCAAACAAATAGCTTGGGAAAATCTGTTTACTGCTTATAAGGATTCAAGAGAGAGGGACAAGAAAAGCAAGCTTATTGGTGAGCCTGACTCAATACAAAAATTCCTCCTCTAGTGCTCAAGCTAGAAAACTAGCCTGTAAGTTACAGAATCACAGAATCATTAGCGTTGGAAAGGACCTTTGGAGATCACCCAGTCCTAGCGCCTGCTAGAGCAGCTTACACAGGAATATGTCCAGGTGGGTGTGGAATGTCTCCAGAGAGGGAGATCCACAACCTCCCTGGGCAGCCCGTTCCAGTGCTCTGCTACCCTCAGTGTAAAGTTCTTCCTCAAGGTGAGGTGGAACTTCTCTTGTTTAAATGTATGGCCATTGCTCCTTATCCTGTTGCTCAGGGAGTTCAGAAGCAGCCACACCTATCCATATGTGGCTCAGGAATGACTGCAAGTAGAACGACTGCTTGTTTGGAAGAATAGAACTGATTCGGTCCAATAGGAAGATCTTACATTTCTAAATGTTATCCATAAAAACAATTTCTAAGTAGCATCAGTTTCAGGGTAGAATACAAAGGAAGATACTGCTTGTTTAGTAGACACATACCAATGGGAAAATATTGCAAGATAAAATCACATTATACTGCAAAACAGCAGGTAATTCTGATTTCTCAGAACTGGGTCTTTAAATCTCTCCTTAAGATATATCAGGGAGAGTCTTTTCCCCTTTATGATTAATATAACAAGACTTTGAAAGTTATTTGCATCAGTCTTTCATACCTCAGGGACTGGTTTATAAAAAATAATTCCCTAACCTTATCCAGAAACAATGCAATATACTGTAAAATATGAACAATCAGGAATGTGTGGACAAAGGAGGAGCCTATCTGACAAGAGGCAGGAAAGACAGCACAGAAAACCCCTGAGAAGAAACTGTTTAAGAATCAACTGTGACAGTTAGTAGTACAAGTCTGTGAGAAAAATTATTATCTACTAGTTCATTTCAGATAAGAAAAATTATTCTAAGAATTGAGCATGCTCATTGTGGAAAAAGAATTAGAATATTATTGACATTTTAAAATCTATTCCAGATAATTGATATAATTTTGTTTATCTAGATTAGATGGAAAATCTGCATCTTTTTGAGAAAGATCAAAGTCCTGCAACTAAAAACCCATTCAAATGAAAAGTAAGGAAGAAGAAAGGAGTTTTTATGACTGGAAAACCAATGCATTTTGCATGGAAAATCTTGAGGTTATATAATCACCTGCCAACACTGTAAATGCCTACTAATGAAGTCATGCAGTAACATTTCATTTTGCTCCCAGAGGGGAAAAAAGCAGAAGAATCTTTTAACTGGAAATGACTTAGCTTGCTAGAGTTATCACAGTGCACACATACTAACTCAACTGCCTTGTCTCAGTGCAATAGATTGAGACAAATGGCAAATCACAGCATGTCAATATGGAAAAGTTTGCCTAAAATGCTGTTTGTTGCTTTAAAAAGAACCCATAAAAAGACACGTTTCCTATTCTTTAAAGTAGTCTTTTAGAATATGGAGTACAGCATATATTCCTTAGCACATTTTGAAAGAAGAGGTACTTCAGGAGTAGAAAACAAATTAAAACTTCTAATTTTCAAGTACCTAATCTTGGAGTTTTAACTCTGTATACGCAGTCTTAGTATCCTAACAGATTTTCTTCATAAAGAAACAACCCATCAAATTTTGGTGTACAAATGTAACAAACTCCCAAACCAGGAGCTAGGCTTAGGATTTAAACTCCAGTGTTTCTGCACAGCTGTAACTGTAAGACTAACTATAGCAACAAGAAAAATGGATGGCCTGATGTTACCATAGAAGGCTGGCCTTTAGGTATTTTGCTGAAGCTCATGTCTCCAGCTTGTCTTAGAAAAGCAAAAGGTTTTACTCCAGACTATCATCTCATAGAAAATTTGATAAGGAAACTTTTGGCCTTCTCTATCCACTCTTCCTCACATAGTGGCTCCAACTGCCCCACTCTGTAAAATTAGTTATCTTTCTAAAGCATTAACCAACTTTTCTTACCAGTAAAGATATAAGCATCAATTTGAAAGAAAATATCCTGCTCAAGAAAACACTACAATTTAAGAAGTAGTTCCATCTGAACCAAAGTAGACACAGCACAAAACTGCAGAAAACTGTACAAGTCCTCCACAGAAAGCAAACAGAGTGTCTTGTAGAAGCTATATTACAATAGTGGTAAAAAAAGGGAAAACAAATTATTCATTCTGATAGAGATCTGCATAGAGTTGGACATATTTCTGGAGATGTGGAAAAGACTGTAGTGGGCTGATGCTGGCTGGATGCCAGGCACCCACCAAAGCTGATCTCTCACTGCCCTCTACAAATGGACAGGGGAGAGAAAATATAATGAAGGGTTCATGAGTTAAGACAAGGACCAGGAGAGATCAGCCAGCAAATACCATCATGGGTAAAACGGAGTGAAATTGAGGATATTAACACAATTCATTACTAACAAAATCAGAACAGGATAGTGAGAAGTAAAATAAATCTTAAAAACACCTTCCCTGCACCCCTCCCTCCTTCTCAGCTCTCCCTCCTCCCCCAGCAGTGCAGGGAGACAAGGAATGGAGGTTATGGTCAGTTCATCACTTATGGTTTCATTCACTGCTCAGGGAGAGGAGTCCTTCTCCTGCTGCCCCATGGGGTCCCTTCCACGGGAGACAGTTCTCCATGAACTTCTCCAAAGTTAGCCCATCCCATGGACAAACTGCTGCAATGTGGGTCACTCTTCCATGGAGTGCAGTCCTTCAAGGACAGGCTGTTCTGGCATGGGCTCCCCACAGGGTCATAAGTCCTACCAGGAAACCTGCTCCAGCATGGGCTTCTCTCTCCATGGGTCTGCAGGTCCCTGCTAGGATCCAGCTCCAGCTTTCCCAGGGGTTCACAGACCTCTTTCAGGCATCCACCTGCTCTATCCTGGGTCTCTTCTATGCGCTGGAGGTGGATCTCTGCATCCTCACGGACCTCCAAGGGCTGCAGGGGCACAGCTGCTTCACCATGATCTGCACCACAGGCTGCAGGGGAATCTCAGCTCCTGCGCTTGGAGCACCTACTGCCCCTCCTTCTCCACTGGCCTTGGCATCGGTACAGCTGTCCCTCTCACATATTCTCACCCCACTCTTCTCTGGCCACAATTACACCTGCACAACAAGTTTTTTTCCCCCTTTTTAACAGATTACAGAGATGCTACTATCATACCTGCTTGGTTCAGCCTTGGCCAGCAGTGGGTCCATCCTGGAGCTGGCTGGCATTGGCTCTGCTGGACATGAAGGAAGCTTCTGGCAGCTTCTCACAAAAGTTGCCCCCAATAGGCCCCCACTCCAAAGGCCAGGCAAACCCAATACACCTTTGAGATCATAAGAACTGGATGACAGCCTCCCAGATGGAGCTGAAAGCAGGCTGGGATATTAAACAAATCTATGAGCTGTAGAAATCAGAAGCTATGGCAAGCAAGTTCTTTGTGTCACATTGATGTATAGTTGTGCTGTGTGAGTTTTATTCAGGGCAACTCCCAACATCTGATATTCCCAGAATCCCATTCACTGCAGTGCTGTGCTTATTTCTCACAAAAAATAGTGAAAGGCAAGTTTCACATGGCATTGAGTTCTTAAAAAATGACTCTGGGGTTAGAAAACCTGGAAGTTTCATCTAATAATTCCTCCAGGAAAAAAATAAGTGTAAAATTTATATAATATTAACAGTTAAGTTTGAAGCATGTGAGTCTGGCCTTCATGACCAGTTGAGAGAGATCTGGCACTTCCAGATGGTCACTCATGTCATTCTAAATAAAACTGCTATCCTCATTTACCATCCTCTGGAAATGCCCGTTTCTTTTCACCAACTCTGAAATTAAGCTTGATTCATTCTCCTAAATCTCAGAAAATTAATACCCAAGTAGCCCAAATTATGCAAAATCCCCCTAGAAATAAAAAGATCGATAATCTCAGGTTAAATACAAAACATTATAATTTTTAAATCAACTCTTGCTTTTTCTAAATTATTAGAATGAGGAACATAGTGTATAGTAACTTTCTTGCCATCTTCCCAAAGAATATTCACAATTTTCTAACAATGATTTTTGTCTATTAATAAAAACTGTTTTCCTTATTTCAGAAAGCAC
This sequence comes from Origma solitaria, assembly GCA_013397895.1. Lineage (NCBI taxonomy): Eukaryota > Metazoa > Chordata > Aves > Passeriformes > Acanthizidae > Origma > Origma solitaria. Next base: position 262,101 of record VZRL01001194.1, read on the forward strand.
AGATTCCATATTTACAGCTGATACCTAAAGTCTGAAGAATACATCCAACCAAACCATAAGAGCTTGGAGGCAGATCAAATTACTAAATGCTGCATAGATCATTCTCTCAATGTTTTTTTTAATACAAAATATTTACAGCAATTTAGGGCATTAAGATTTTAATTTGTAATAACCGTGCAGCCAATACCAAGTAACTCAACTGGAAATAACAGGATAAGTCACAGTGCCCCAAATCTCAACACCAATCAATAAGTGACCAAAGGAGAAGCTATTCCTACCACACTGTTGGAATGCTGGGCACAGGTGCCCACTCTATGATGTTTCTACGTACAGGGTACATTGAGCTTGGGAAAGAGCGTCACAGGCATGGATGATACAGCAACCTTATGAAAATATTTCAACCAAACCAGAACAGCCTGGTTCTGTCTATCATTGGCAAGTATACACAGCAGTTGCTAGAGCTGGAGAGGTCCAGAATCCCCCTTTGTGCACTGGGGTAAAAGAAAAAAATTGCAAAGCAATCTCTGTTACAGCAGGCCCTGGGCACCATGATGAAGCTACAGCAGCAACTGTGGCAGTACAAAGTATGCTGCAGCAGAACCCATAAGCATGCAGATAAGCTCAAAAAATGAGCAATCAATTGGCTCAACACCCTCACAGCAAAAGTCACATCAAGGTTAATAACATTTCTTAAATACACAGAATAAATTAAGTCTAAATTCTAACCAAAAGTGAGAGCGAGTTGACAGGAAGATGAAACCCTGCTCAGGTAATCAAAGATATAGAGCAGTTGTCATACACTGTATTACTATTGCAACAAGACAAAAAGGTCCCCATAAAGAAGTTCATAACACTACAATTACAGTGTAGACAAAATATTTAATAAACTTACTTTGTTAGAGAAAATAGACCTTTAAATTAATTTCAGCTTTAGTCCCAGATTAACAACAGGATGACTAACACTTAAAAATAGAAGTCAACTATAGAGCTATAGACAGTCCAACATTTGGAGTGGGTACATTATAAAAAAGGTTAGTAGAATTGCTTCATATGAAGAATACTTTCCCTATGAGCAAACTCAGTTTTCAGTTACTCCAATTTTAAATTGGTATTAGATTGGAATTGTCTGAAATAACTTTCCCAGGGAATATTTTATTTCACATCTAGGAAACACTTGTTACTGAAAGTAAGTTTTATCACATTAAAAAAATTACTATGGCTTCCTCTTTGAGAGCAACCATTTACATCCTACAAAAATCTACTGTCAAGTTGAATTAAATTGCATTTATAATAGTATCTTAGAATGGCTTGGGTTGAAAGGGATCTTAAAGATCTCCTAGTTTCAAACCCACTGCCATGGGTACCTTTCACTAGATCAGGTTACGTAGAGCCCCATCTAACCTGGCCTTGAACACTTCCAGGGATAGGGCAGCCACAAGTTCTCTGGGCAACCTGTTCCAGTGCCTCACCACCCTCACAGTAAAGATTAAATTTAAACTTCGTCTTCCCATACTTCTGTGCTTTAATCATAGAATCACAGAATACGCAGATTTGGACGGGACCCATCAATAGTCCAGCTCCTGGCCCTGCACAAGACATCCAGGAGTCACACCATGTGCCTGAGAGCATTGTCCAAACTCTGCTTGAACTCTGTGAGGCTTGGTGCTGTGACCACTGCAATGGGGAGCCTGTCCCAGTGCCCAGCCACCCTCTGGGTGAAGAACTTTTCCTGATATCCAACCTAAATATTCCCTGACTCAGCTTCATGCTGTTTCGTGGAGTCCTGTCACTGGTTATCAGAGAGGACATCAGTCCCTGCCCCTTCACACCCTCTCGTGAGGATGTTGAAGACCACCGTGAGGTCTTCCCTCAGTCTCCTCTTCACTATCCTCTAATCTTATATGTTCTACAAACATTCTAAAAAAATCTTCCACTTTCCGACTTTACTGGGGCATTCAATTCAGAGAAAGATGTGCACTGGCTATCTCTGTTGGGAGGGAGGGAGGGAGGGAGGGAGAAAAGGAGGGAGAAAGGGAGGGAGGAAGGGAGGGGAAGACTTACAATAAATAATTATAAAAAAACCCTTAATTATGTCCTTAAAATTTCTTTCTTATGACATGTGTCTGGATATTTGAAGCTGCAGAACATGCAATAATCCTGCACTTTCCAAAGGTTCAAATTTAAATATTGTTCAATACAATATCTATAACCACCCCCATCCTCCACAATAATAACTTTCAATATTATTACAAGACGAGAAAAATCTTGAGACTTACTCGGAAGTAGTCACTGCAGGCTGCCAGGACAGCTTTATGTGCATGGAATTTCTGCTCTTCAGCAATAAGGGTAATATCACAAAGTATGCCATCACTTCTCTGTTGGTTCAGAGCTGCCAGGACAGCATCGTTATGGGAGCTGGACTGACAAAGCCTCTGACCTGTCAGCATTTCCTGAACACTGAGAGGGGAAAGGAGAAAGATTCTGTCAAAAAAAATGTAGGAAACAAGTACATTCTGTTAGAAATACAGAACAACTTTTTCTCAGACAAGATTGTTTGATAATTCTTGGAAAGAAAAAAAGTTGTGAACCCTGTCAGGCAAAAATGTTTACATAACATGGACATTACAACACAGGCTCAATATAACAAAGTATTATAAAACATAAATATATACTCAAATTATAAAACATCAATGGTTCTGATTTTTCATTTGCTGTACCAGAAGTCACCTGAATACACAGGATTAATTCAGAATCATTTTAGGATTAAATGAGAAGAATAAGGGGCTTAGGTCAATGGATCACCAGGAAACTTTAGGTGGTTCAAACTGAAGCACTGGTGGAGAGTATATGTGCATATGGAAGTAATTCTGCTAAAAAGAACCAAGGCTCATGGTCTCAGGTGGCCTGTTTAAGTCTGATGTTGAGTTACTGAATGTTTTCAGACCACTTCAGGCTATTCATATTTATGAAGTGTTGTAGTGGTTTTTTGATTGTCTGTTTTCTGTTGGGGGTAGGGAGAGGATGTTTGCTTGGTTTTAAAATGCTAATAAGGCCTCCTCCACCTCTGAACATCTCCATGTATGAATATAAGATTTGCTTATAATCCAGTCTAAGACTGTCTGATTGCAGCTTCCTTTTTCTGTAGCAGAAAGAAGAGACAATATAACTGTTGATGCAAATGGAAACAAATCAAAACACATCAATAAATCCTCTTTGGTACAAAACAATGCAATTGATTTGATCTCTGTGAGACTACCAATTTCTACGGACAGAGAATCCATATATGTGTTTATGGAAGGTAAGTTTACAGAGAGACATCTCAGTGTAAATCAAAGTGAAGATTTTTGGTTTTTAAGGGGTGAATAACCTATCATCTTTCCACTACAATCACATAATTCACTGCATACATGTACTATGCAGCAGTGTGTGGCTGCTATACTCTCTCTGCCTATCCCACTCCTGCACCTTGGGCACCTCTAAACTACTGCAGACCTGCCTTGCAGACTGCTTGCTCTAAGCTACTTTTTTAGAAAGACAACTAAAACATTGCTTCTAGAAGAAGGCTGGCCAAAGAGGAATAACACAGGAATAACCTGTATCTGAAATTTACCCCCCTCTCTCACAGTTTACGTTTCACATATGGACATGGCCTAAATACATTTCAAAATGACTCATTCACATTATTCTTTTTTCTTCAGCTGTTCTGTTTGTGGAACCCAACTCCTATTCTAAATTACAGTTATCAAGAAGTCAAACTTACTAAAATACAAGGGAATTATTTTTAACAGTTATTTTCTGTCTGCAATTTGTATAGCAAAGTGACTAAATCAAACTAGTGCAAGTATAATACATTAATGATACTCAGAGATAGCTTCTCTTCTGTTTTTATTAGCCTCTCTCTCAGTGTTGTGAACCAAGACCTGCATTCCTCTTGCTTTTTTCACCATCATCCAGAGGACTACTTCATTCAGTAAAGAACATATGTGGGATTTTAAACTGAGTTCTATCATAATGCCTTTTTTTAATTCAATGATCAAAGTGAAAAATCAATTGCCTGTAACCCTCGTGCTAACAACACATGAAGAATGGATACACATGAAAGGCAATTTAACTGGAATTTATGAATGAAAACACATAGAGTAATTAAACATAACATGACCAGTCATTTGTAGTGATATTGTCAGTTGATAAATTCAATAGCTATAAAAGCAAGCAAGTCCTGATTATCTTCTGCTGCAAAAGCATGGCAGGGAAAGGGGAATGGAACTAGAATGATAAGGTGTCCCAGTAACCTTAAGCAGTTTTCTGAGCTTCCAGATCAGAGTGTTAACTACTCTCTAAAACAGAACCACCAGCATATCACACTACTGCAAAGTTCTGCAGTAAACCAGTTCAGTTAATAAATTCTGCAGAGTGTTCTGTCTGAAAAAACTGTGTTCTGCTTCCAGAAAGTAATTAAACTATAAATGACAAATTCTCTATTGCAACAATGGGTGATACAAACAAATGACAAAGGCTACACTGGGAAAGAGACAGAAGGGAAGGCAGAAAGATGAATTTGGAGAGAATTCTTGGAAGACATTTCACATAACTGGTTAAGTTGTATGTCCTGAACAGTGGAACAGTACACAGACCCAAAATTATCACCAGGCACCAGTTCAGATAAATGTAAAATGCCAGTTGCTTCCACAATCAAAAATTCCAAGTACAGATGAAGGCATAAACTAGATAATGTATGAAGAGACTGTAGGCCTCCAATCAATCCCAGGCATAGGTTTTTTTGCTAGAGATAAGTGACAGCAAAAAGGTAATATTTTGCAGATTATAACATGGATAGGCATTTAATAATGAGAATTCCTATCTAATGAAGAAAAGTATTAGTTTTACTTCTTTTCTACTTTCTTAACTGCATGTTTGGTAAACATCATCTTAAATGTTAATAACTTCCTACACACTACCAAGTACTATACCTCAGGCACCTCTCAGATGGCATCCTTCAGTTTTGGTCTTCTGAATATCAAAGCTTATAATCCTGTAGGGAAAGCTGCAAGCGTTCCAGCTAGAAAAAGAGAATGGAGAGGAACATTAAAATTCAAAGCATACACAGCCTCAGCCTTAAAGATCAATACTTTCAGGATGTGCAATTCAAAAGCAACTTTCATTGGTTAGATTTGAGTACAGTCTGAAAGTGGCCTTTCCTCTAGTCTTCTCTAGAGATTCACACCCTGACATCTGAATGTCCTGCACCTACTGCCCTTGAGGAATGCTTTCCACAAACTCAGGAACACACATTACTTCAAAAAAGCTGAAGAGGGCTGAGGAGGGAAATAACTGTACCAAAAATCCTTCAATATGAAGAGTAAGCCAAAGGCATGTATTAGTGTTTGTTTATTTCCCTCAATAATATACATATTTATGTTCAATGATCTTAAGGGTCTTTTCCAACCTAAATGGTTCTATGATGCTATAAACATTCTGGCAAATATAAACAGTACAGTACAATCCATTTTATAAACACAACAGCTGTCTTTTCAAAAGGCAAAAATATTAAATATATAAATAAACACAGAACAGCTGAAGTGTCCAAAGACCTAAGTTATTGAAATCAGGGCTATATAGCAAATTTTTAACTGGTGTAGCAGCCAGCACAACTGACCAGACATTTCAACTTCACATATGAAGTATAAAAGAAAAATTAGGTTTTAATAGAATAGTAAAAAAAGAAAAATACACTACTTTGGCTGCTTATTTAATCCACATGTGGATTGTTTAATGTAACTCAGTGACAACAAAGTAATACAATTCAGCAAAATGTGAAGAATGCAAAGATTTCCATATTTTTCTCCCTTTTCCTAAAAGCCTCTAATTCTGAGAAAAGGGGCTAAAGTCATAGGGAACTTATACTGATGATTCAGCTGGATACTGAGCAAATCGGTATGTAGTGCTTTCCAATGGTGGTTTCAGAACATTTCGCTCTCACCATCAACCATCACCATTCTAGTTCTATTAAGGCAATTCACCCTATCCTTCAAGAGACAAAAAAACACAGCATATTTAGTGCTGTCAACTAACAAAGCAAACACATTTCTGATCAATGTACCTGCTCTTGTATACACCCATACTTCAATACTGATGGCTGCCCTTAGGAAATCCTATACCATCCAGAGACTGGTAAAGAAAAACTCAACCTTTCTCTGAATTTTAAGAGGTCCAGACTCTCTGGCCCACACACAGGAAAAAAAAAAAACGAACCACAAGCAGCAGTGAGAGCAAACAGAGGAAGGACGAAGGCCTGCAGGGAAAAGCATTCCTTCTAAAATAATTAAGGCATATGGATCAAAGAATTAACAAAACATTCAAGCAGTCCCATATTGAGTTCAGTGTTTTTACCCTAACAAATCAATCTTCCCTATACTTTGGCACTGCTCCTTTCTCTTCCAAAGCTCCAGCACTGCAGGCCTCACTTAAATGTACACCATATATACAAGAGTACAGTGTGTAAATAATTTAATCAGTACTGCACTGATTTTGCTTAGCCATATAGAGTTAAGGCAGCTCGAAATTTTTAGTAACTGGAAATTTGGAAGCATTATTTATCCTTAATGAAAAAAAAAATAAATTAAGGACACACTTTCACCTGTTGCATGGATATGCTGTGTCAGAACAGTTCTAAATTCATTTGTACCAAGAGTTTATTGCTATTTCAGACACCTGGCTCCATCTCCATTATATAAACTGTGGTTTTTACCTAAGGAAACTCTTTGCATTAGAATGTGTAAGACACACTATTGTCTTTCTATTTAACTACTTTAAGTAATCAAACCAGTTTAAAAGATTAGTTTATGAATTTAAGGATAAGACTTTTGGTTTAAATGGAAAACTTTAAACCCACCTAAATCCTTCTGTTATAGTGAAATACTCCATTATTCAGGAAATTAACAGGAAAAATATTACCCTGACAGAAAATGCTCACTACATTCCTAGGTTTGAGATACATGCTAAAATTGCCAAAAAACTTTAAAAAAATATATATTATTTCACTCTTCATGACCTTGTGATGAAGAACACTAATCCCTGATCCTATAATATTTTACAGCTAAAATTTATTTTCTTACTGATTCATTACTTTCTTCACATCCTAGAAAAGTGCTGAAATTAAAAATTTGCAAACCAAAAAACTAGTAATGATCTAGCTTAGCACTGGAAGAACATAATATTATGGTGGGGAATGGGGTACCATTCCTAAATGGAAAAAGAAGAACCCACAACAGTAGTTTTCTCTGTAAACACAGTATATCTAAGGATTTCAATGCAATTCAAAAGAAATCACACTATCCACGCAAATGATTATGACAAACTAATATATCAAAACAGTGTTTGTTCTGTGGCAGCCTGACAAAATGTCAGTCTTTCTATACATATTTTTGTCTTAGTCTAATGACACAGCAAAATAAATAGTAGGTTTTTTATATTCTCAGGAAATCTTGGAATAAAGAGCCACTCAACCGCATCTATAGCACTGTTAGGCTATGCCGCTTCTTTAATCTAAATTAGCAGTGTAGTTCAGGAATTATTTGTTCAAAGATCACGAAAAAAAAGTACTTAAGCAGGTAGTACTTCTTCCTTTTATTGGCTATAACATTGGTTTGGAAATATTAGATGAAGTAGTTCATTATCCAAAAGTACTTATTGGCAGAATGCATGTGCCCTTTTCCAGAAAAAGCTCTTGTTCATTTAAATTAACCCTGAGAAGCCAATACCATAGTTTACACAGAGGCATTGAAAGAATTTCAGTTACACCTTTTCTCATCATTTTAGCGGATTTATATGGGGGGGTTTATTTGTTTTTCTTGCATCATTTAGAAACAAACTGAAGGCAACACCATATTTCTGATTTATTCTTGAAACTACAAGCCACCAGAATATTGGGTGAAGGGTGATGGACAACAAAACAAAACTCATATTCAATCTACTTTATACTGAAAATAACTTAAATGCCACAAAATTCACTATTTCTTCCCCTGTGAAATAACAAGCTTCTTTTTCTAGTTCATATATCTGTTTTTACAGAGTTACTCAAACTATCATCCGAATCATCACAGAACTTATTCTGTGCATAAATTGTGTGTTTCATATTGGGTACCTAAGAAACATTTTTTCCATTCTAATTATGCTTGCAAACTAGTAAAAGATATATATTCATAATGGAAATGACAGTCTATTAATAATGCCTGAAAACATGCAGGTTTTCTACATAATTCAAGCTTATATAAAATAATTACCACCTTGGTGGTTTCATCAATAATTTTCACATTTCCTCTATGTAAATAAGAACTGAGTTACAATCAACTGCAGTGCAAACTCTCTTACAGAACATGATATAAACATTAATTTTGTTAGGTCAAAATGGAATTATTTAAAAATCCTGATTTTAAATGTATTCTTAATACAAAAATAAAATAGCATTTGACAAAAAGCTTGTACTCTCTTCTTTACTATGGCAATTACTTCTAAGGCAGAAGTTACTAAACTATCCCACTCCCATCCCTGGAGCCCCAGCCTAGATATAGGGGAAAGCAAGAGGTCTATTATCTGTGTAGGAGTCAGAAAAACCCCCCCTTGACTGCCTCCATGGTTCTAGGTACTGTGCTGTGGTGGGAGAGATGAGAGTCTGCCCTTCCCAGACATTTCGCAAGACTTGACAAATAATAATGTGAGAAAAATCTAAGTGAAACACAGGCAACTGCTACTTCACACAGATCAGCTTAATACAATATTCAAGATATAGTAATAGATGCTTTTGTAGACAGAAGAGATCCTCCCTTGCAAACTTTGCCTTTAAGAGACAGGGTGGAAAATTACAGAGCACTTGGTGCTCTTTATCCTCCTTAAAGAAAACTGCTTAACTGTGGAAAGCTGCAACACAAAATTTGAGCTAAATATCTTTCAAACACCTCACTGAGATCCAGGCAGCCAACACACACACATCTTCACTGCAGCCAGATGCAATCTCTGCTCTTGTGATGATCCACATTTGGAGGGAGGCAGAAGAGCCAGCTGCCAAGGACCCTTGGGGCTTCAAGCAGCTCCTGCTGCGCTCCCCACAACAGCCCCTGCTGCTCCAGAGCCACTCAGAGTGACAGGAGACTGACTTGCCTCTCTGGAGAGACGTGTGTTACTCATCTCTTAACAAAGGATGCAGGGAGAGTTTGGTAACACTGGAGTCCTTTACACTGGTACCACTTAAGGAAGCTTTCACCTGGTTCATCACGAGGTTGCTCATCTTCTGTTTACCACTAAGCTCCACAGAATGGCACTGCATTAGTTAGGTATTGCTCTGCCTTCAAAGTCCTCTAGCGTGTGAAAAGCCCGGGAACTTCCTGAATTTTTAACTTGGAATTGGGAAAGCCACTCATTTTTCTATTACCACATTACTTAAAACGATAGTGCTTATCAAAAATACATTTCAAATAATCAATTTTAACTCACTCAAACCACCTAGCCAAACCCCAAGTATTTAAGTAAAGATTTTAATCTCATTTCATGTAGGTAGGTGGCTTTTAGTTATGTTCCTAAACTGAGCTTGTTTCACTTGTCAGTAACCATAAAAAGCTGTTGATTCATAAAACTTCACATTAAATGTGGTGTTTTTTTCATTTATCTGAGTACAGACAATGTACACTTCCAGATAATAAATATATCCAAATGAAATATTACTAATATTTTTATTTATTACTCTTAAGGTATTTTGGAAAACTGTGACTCATCATTACTTACGTTAAATTTGCAGTGTGCCAAACTAGCTTACATAGAAACCTATGAAAATTCACATGCTCAAAAACTGGTTAAAAAGACTGAAAATATTGAATATATAAATAATTTTAAAGACACTTTGCATTTTCAAGCAGTTATCTTTAATTAGTTATCTTCTTTCCCTCAAGTCACTCCTTTTCTAAGTGTGTATTTTAAGTATTGAAAAACACTTCCACCTAAACCCACACCACTACTTCAAGTTAGATGCATGTACAAACTGAAGGGATCATAATCTTTCTGCAAAAAAGTAAAATTTTGAACCAACAGGATAAGTCATGAAGATAAAGCATTTGTATGCAGTAAAACGGTATTTTCACTTTGACAGCTTCAAATATCTGGTTTAAATTTGGCCTTTTTTTAAAAGGAAAATGCAACATTTAAAAGCTATCAGAAGTACACTATATTCATTTCATTCCAGAATGGCATCATAGCACATCCTGACAGAAGCTGTCATGGATACAGAATCACACCATTAAGATTTACCCATGGCAATTTTCTGTTCTAGCTTAGATCCTTATACACAGGAGTTTCTGCTTTTGCCTGTGGTTTTAGTAAGTCAGAATAAATCATCCTTTCAAGCTGTACTTCACCTTCTCTCAAAGTAAGAGTCTCTTCAGAAAGAAAACTATGAGTTTACTATTCACAGAAAATAAAGGACATTATCTCCTATTTTTTTTTTTTAAATCACAGCTCTGTCAAATTAATTTGCCAAAAGGAAACCACTTGGAAACAGCTTTAAAGTTTGACTGTAAACCTGTTCTTCTGAGTATATTAACAGAATTCGCCCACATGCCTGGAAGACACTACTTTTTCCCTTTTCCACTGAGATCTTTGAGAATGGAAATATTGTTCACATTCCATAAAAAACGTTCAAGAATGTCAAGTGTGAGAAAAACTCTGCCACTACCCAATGTTATCAGCAACACCATCACTCAGCTTGAACACAAGTTACTCATCCAATTTAGTGCCTCAATACAGTGACTTTAAAGAAAAAGTAATCCCAGTACTGAAAAAAACGCTTAGATTGAATGTAAACTACAACACTAAGGGAATAAAAAAACTGAAAACCTGGATTTGTTTGGGAAAACAAAAGTCAGTCAAAACATCTAAAGAAAAAATTCAGCAAAATTAATAATAAAATAAAAGCATAAAATATTCAAATTGTTACAGTCTTCTGATTAATTACAAAGTATTTTCTTGTGAAACTGGAAAGGTCGTTGCTATCTTCAGGCCATCAACTATAGTCAATTAGAATAATGAGGTTTATTTTCTATTACTACCAAATTACCATCTGTCTTCACAGAATAATTAAGACCTTAAACCTTAAACCACAGAAATATAAAATGAAATCACAGGGGTAAAGGCAGTACAAGTAGAACAACATCTTTATGTCTTTATATCCTCTTTGTGGCATTTTATCTTCTACATATCTCAATACATCACCATTCTGAACATTTTGTCTGAAGAGACATTCAGAAAAAATAAAAAGCTAGGTTTATGGTCATCTGTGTAACTTAAGGCATATTGTACCTAAACTACCACCTCAGAAAGAGGTTGTTGCATTCCAGTGATAAAACCATATACAATCACATAACTCAACTGGAAACCACACAGTTGAAGTTTGATGATTTTGAAGATGAGGTTTGCTTCCATGATGTGTGTATACAGTTTCACATATTTCATTTCAGAAAAGGTAACAGATTTATATAACTGTAATAACACAGCTTTGTGCACTATCATCTTATCTTTTCAGAGCACTAACTGTTGTTATCGTTTAAGCTATGATACTAATTACTCTCCTGCTGAAAGGAGCAGGACATAACTTACAGATGATCCATTTATCGTGGCTGGGAGAACAATATTACAACTTGATCCTGATGTCATTGAAGATATCCCAGCTCAGGACAGGGGACTGGACTAGATGACCTTCAAGGGTCTTTTGCAACTCAAACTATTCTATTATTCTAAAAATTTATTTTCTCACCTTTCTGAAAGTTAGGCAACAAATATGTAAAGCACTCTCAAAATTAAGCACCTAACCCACACATTGAGTTCACGGTCATTATAAGGAACAAGTTGAAAGCTCTCTGGCATTTCAGTTTTAAGGCATTCAGCTGCTGGCATGAACCAAAATCTTCAGTTACTTTGCAAAACTATGCTTTCAAGATTTTTCCTGCAGACCTCATAAAAAGGAAATAAAAGACATGGTGACTTGAGTAGTTTGTAATTGCATTTTCTTTTGGAATTTGATTTGCATTTTCATGGGGAGAAAAAAAAAAAAAAAAAAAAAAAAAAGAACACCCTGTTCTTCAAATCTATCTTTTTTTTCTAGATTTATCATGTTTGTTGCAAAATCATACAATGGTTTGGGTTGGAAGACACATTACAGATCATCTAGGTCTGAACCACCTGCCAGGGACAGGGATGCCGCTCACTAGACCAGGCTGCTCAGGGCCCCATCCATCCTGGCCTTGAACACTTCCAGGGATGGGGCATCCACAACTTCTCTAGACAGCCTGTTCCAGTGCTTCACCACCCTCTGAGTAAGAATTTCTTCCTAACATCTAAACTAAACCTGCCCTCCTCTCTCAGTTTACAATCTTTTGCACCTGGTCCTGTCACTACATGCTTTTGTAAGAAGCCCCTCTTCCACGTTTGCAAAAGCCCCGTTTGTGTACTGGAAGGCTCCTAGAAGGTCTCCCTGGAGCTTTGCCTTGTTATTGCTGAACAGCCCCAGCTCTCAGCCTATCTTCACGGGAAAGGTGCTACATCCTTCTGTTCACAGGTCCAAAAATGTGGAAGGCTTCCCTGAATCAAGTCAGAATGTTTTACAGTGGAATGCAACGCAAATTTAACTAGAAAGATCAGAATTACTTCTTCTGATACTCTAGAAAGAAACACAGAAACGGACATAGAATAGTGAGGTGTAGTCTGAAATGGGGTCAACTTCACCGGGGCCTAACTCAGATAAGCCTTAGATTTTTAACTTTTACAACCATCAAGATGCTTTTACTGAACACAACTGTTTCATTGAACACAACAATTATTCTTTTCTAGGGCATTAAGAATCAAAAATATGTTTCTGAATTTATTTCTAATCTGCATATAGACTATTTACACCAGATAGGAATATGCAGTACTGTAATCTACAATCTTGGCAATTGGACCAGATGACCTTTTCATATCTATGGCAGAAACATAAAAACCACATAAAAACACTAAGAAAAGTGTGATTGCTCAATAGCATATAGCCTTGCATAACTGACGTGATCAGTTACGTGTTTACATGGCATTTCCAGTGAACAAGTATTTATATATTTCAATAAAATCACAGAGAGCTTATACATCCCTATGGGACCTTCCACTTTCTCCATGAAATAGTATTCATGAAGTTAAAAGTAAAAGGCTGTGACTACCAGCAGTTAAGTAAACATATACCTTCTAAGAATGGCCTTCAGTAGCCACAGGGTGGCAGAACTATACTTCAATACAACCTGTACCTCCAGGACACTCAGAGAGTATTTCAAGGAGTCTTTTTTCTCCCCTTACAGCATCATTACAATAAAGTAAAACACTTGCTGTGTGTCTAGTGGGTGCTTTCAACACCAGGAATCAGAGGGAAAAAAAATAAATCTGTACATCGGAACATTGCAATATGTTGCTGACCTCCATGTTTCTATTTTGACAAAATATTCAAGTCACAGAGTAACTGATTACTAAAATCACTATCAATTTTAGCCCATATGGAATTGAAGAATTACAGGATGGCTTGGGTTGGAAGGGACCTTAGAGATCATCTAGATCCAACCCCCCTTCCACAGGCAAGTTCATTAGACCAGGTTGCTCAAAGTCTCATCCAACCTGGCCTTGAACACTTCCAGGAATGTGGTATCCATGGCTTCTCTCATCAATATGTTCCAGTACCTCTCTACCCTCTGAATAAAGAATTTCTTCCTGAAATCTAACCTAAACCCTGTAAAACCATTCCCCTTGTCCTATCATTACCTGTCCATGTAAGTCAGTGTCCCTCCTTTTTATAAGGCCCCTTTAAGTACCAGAAGGCCACTGCGAGGGCAGGCTCCAAGTTGTTTTGCAAGTTGGACAATCCCAACTGTGTTGGCCTGTCTTTGCAGGAAAGGTGCTGCCGCCCTTTGACCATCTTTGCGATCCTTCTCTGGACTCTTTCTAACAAGGAACCACTTCTTGTGTTGAGGAACCCAGAATTAGACACATAACTGGCTTATGGACTACTCCTCCTCTCTTCGATGTAAGAGAAAAAATATAGTTGCAAACAGCTTTCTGCAAAGAGAAATGGACATCAAAAGATTTCTGACAGCTTTAAGGAAATTGGGCAGAGTGTCATTCATCTTGATGATGAAACACCTTTGGATGAGGCCAACGGGGAGATGACAAGCAAGAAAGAAGGAGGAAGAGGAAAAAAAAAACAATATGGAGGAAGCTGGTCATGAAGAACACCTACAGTTATTTCTTGGTTTTCCTCTTTTGCAAAGGGGAAAGAGAAATAGTGGAATAGTACACAATACTAAAATCAGATGAGTATCTGGGAAAGCAAATGAGAAAGGATGGATTTTTCTACAGTACAATTACAGGAAGAGAAGCCAGAGGACATCAGGGAATAATTCTAATTGCTGGACAAGAAGATTGAATGCTCAGGAGTGAAGACTGGGAAGGCATACAGAAGAAAGACAAAGAGCCAAGGGCAGGGAAAATCCTGGGCTAAAACATGCATGTGGCAAAACCATCAGATCTAGAAGAACGTAACTAAAAGAATCAATGTCTATTGAAGCCCATTTGATCTATATTTTAGACTAGAAATCCAGAACACCAAGTTTTGCACCTTTTTTTTGTGAAGAAACAGCTGCAGAACATTGACCTTCACTTTCTGCTCACTGTGATGGATTATAGTGAATAATTCCAGACAGCTTGCTTGATCTTGGTGCTAATGGTTCTAATCATGCTGCTGTTCCATGCAGTCAGTACAGCTCTTCCAGATTTTTTCTTTAGTCTATCTTCTAAAAGGTGTGAAAGGGTTACATGCCCACGAAACCAAGAACACTAGAAAAGGCAAAAAGCTAAGTGCTCCAATACCAAAACTGAAGTTCCCTACAATCAGCTTCCTACAAAAAAGGCACAGGTATTCCTAATTCCATCACTTCTTAACACATGAATGTTTGAACTCCCTTAAGGCCCTTTTTCTACACTTAAATTGCATCAAAACTTATAAAAGCCTGGTTAATGCCATTCCAGCATAAACTCTTGTATTACAGGGATGCCTGAATTACTGTTTAGCTGCAAGGTGCTTCAAGTATAAATGGAATTTTTACATGTAGCTTTGTATGCTATCCACCTCTAAATTACTTAGAATTTTAAGTAGGAATGACAGGACCTGAAGTTAGCTAGAGCTCTGAAGTAGATCCATCTAATCTAGACTTTTTCCTTACAACAAACTCAGATCGATTGAAATACCACTGAAAAGACATACTTGATTTAAACATTAAAGAAATCTAGATTGAAAGAGAAAATCAAAGCTAATTAGATGACCAGAATAAGTAAGGATAAGACATACAAATGTAAATGTATTTCTGGTTACTGTTCGTGGGCGAGAAGTAGTGGGAGAGAATGGAGAGGGTTGCCCATCTCCAAGTTCTATTACACACTGCAATCACAAAAGCCGTAAGCAGTGAAGCTAGCAGAGTCATCTCTGCCTCTAGCTCTTTACCCTGTTTTACACTGCCTTCTGCAGATCAGAAAAACCACTTGTATTTTAGGAAAAATAGAGTTTCCATCTTGTACATATTTTGTTACTGCAAGACCACAATTTCTTAGATTCACCACCTGCAACATGTTTGCACAGTCACTGCCACCTCTATAACCTTAACTAGTTTAGCTAGAGAAGTACACAGATAAGCGTGGTGTGGGATGGGCAAAGCAGCACTGAAGACGTCAGATGGATTTTTTGCACCCGAGAGACAAAAAACTGCAGAAGCTTTGCTATACACACAGGACTGTACAAACCTTACGTGGACAAAGGAGAAAACTCTTACCATACCACTAGAAGGAAAAAAGCTCTCAGCTCAAGAGGGATACCAAGGGGCAGATTTACTTGGGGAACAGTGGCCTTCTCCCTGCTCCCTGTGAGTACAACTGGCTAGAGCATGAACTTTTGAAGCATTAGGACAGGTGGGAATGGTACAGTTCCCACACCCTACCAGAGGAAGCTGTTGTTCACATATCTGCTGGGACCACAAGGGAAAACATGAGGACACCTGACCTCTTATGCTGGAAAAGAGCTGAATGCCCTGCCCAAGTTGGTTATAGAGGTAGTGGATTCTTTTTCTCCAAGGATTCATCCAGAATCTAGATTTCATACTAGAGTATTTTACTGGAACAGAAGATCTCCTTTTTACTCTCATCCTTTACTCAACATGCGTTCCATTTCTAACACAGACTTTATTCCGTGTTCCAGACCAGTTACCTAGAAAAGGTTCTGGTATTGATCACTGTCATTAATACCAAGTGTCAATCCAGCAAATATTTCCTCTCAGAGCAGAAAGGACACACAAGGTAGGGAGGGGAGGTGACAGGAAATACAGTGTAAAAAAACCTCACTGTGAAGATGCATATGATGTATTTATAGTGTGAGTCATAACTTTGACAACAGGTATTAAGAAACTCAATTTAAGGAAATACTTTGTACTAAAGTAAAACATCAGTCTAATTAAGCTCTATCAAATAGGTTACTAGAGAAACATGAGTTCTTGTTTGCAAACATCAGATCTGCCTTCCAGAGACAATCCAAGAATTAATACTTTAAATCCTTTGAGTACATACAGATTTAAAGACAGACTCAGATCCATATTTAGGCAAATGTCACATCAATACTTCTTATATTATTTAAACAAACAAAAAAACCCCAACCAAACAAACCAGAAGCTAAATTTCAAAAGAAAAATAAAACTTTTTCTTTTGTTAAACAAGTTGTTGTTTAAATTCCCAAGGGCACTGTGAATGTAGGCACTTTTGAAAGACTGCATAAGACTACAGTTAGATGCTTATTTGCAGAAATGAAGAATTTTAAACTTGTATACTTTTGATTTTTTCTATCAATTAAATTGACATGTTGTTCTTCCCTTTATATACATGCTAACAACTTGCAGCTAGTTTACCGTATTTGTTGTTAAGCATCTATCACTACCCAGATATTAAACTGGTAAGCTCAGCAAGTCTCTAGGGTTTGTGAACACTGCTCCTAGAACCAGACATCAGATGATCTGTGGAGACAGACCTACATGCCTAACTGAAATTTGTGAATTGAATGCCAATCACTAGAATCCCTATATTTGAGAAAGCTAAATAGTGCCAAGCAGGGGAGAAAAAGGCTCTAGGAGCATTTGTTTCCTTCTTTCTAAAATAACATTTATTTTTAAATTTTAAGGGCAATAATTACCTTGTTAAAAGCCAGTAAATACTACAAATAGCTACTTAAAATTCAAGTTAAAACACTATTTCTTCTATAACTTAATGGGTATAAATTAACAGACATGGAATGCCTGCTGAACACTAGAAAACTATTTTTACTGTGAGGCTAGTTAAACGTCAGAACCAATTGCCCAGAGAGCTTGTGGAGCCTTCATCCTTTGAGATAAAAGACCTCTGGACACTGTCCTGGACAATCTGATCTAGCTGACCCTGCTTAAATTCTGTCAAGAGGTCCTTGCCAACCTACACAATTCTGTGCTTTGTGTGATTCTCTGTGGTACAGCTGAGAAGACTATGAATGTACTGCATGCATGCGAGAGCATATTAGTCCCATATGACCTATTTATTCCACATTCTAATCTTCTTGAAGACATTTTATCTCATAAAACGAAACAGAAGGGCCAAAAGTGGGAAATTCTATCAAAACTATAGCAAATGCACATGCCTCCACATCTTTCTTAGGTGTCCCAGTAGGGCACATTTAGGAGTTGCAGTCTTTTCCATTCCAACTGCCTAGGAATCCTTTTAACTCCTACCTAGAAACAATACCAATCCAAAGCAAATGTACTGTAGCACTAAACACTTCTTTTGTCAGAAGCAAATGTTTTTGGGGTTTTTTTTAGGACAGGAAAACTTGGTAGCAATGTGAGTGCAACAACTGTTTATATGAAGTTTGACGGTTATTTCACTTGATAAAGTAAAATAGTACTTTGTAAACAATACATGCATGCTCTTAGTTTTATTTTTCCAATTAAACTCAATTAAGACTTGAATTCAGTTGATAATATACTGAAATTTACTGTTATTTCAGACCCTGTAGAGTACCTAAGCCATCTTCCTGGGGAGACAAAAAAGATGACATAGGACACACAGGACATCCAGTCCCTTCTGGATCAGTATCTCAAGTGGCACTAGACATCTCTGTTCCAGAGAGTAAGTTAAGCCCTGAATGACTTCCAACAAAGAGCAAAACTATTTTATTTAACTAAGTTTCAGTGAAGGCATTTTCAAAGTTTTCCAACAGATGGTAATCAACCAAAAGAAATACAAGGAATTAAAAGCAATTTGAATAAATTCCCAACAACCACTAAAATTTTTGCTTTTAAAAGCAATGCTTCTGAGAGTCAAAGGTTAAGGCAACAAATTAGAATAGATCAGAATTAAGTCATGCTAACAAGCCTTCTTGAAAGATAATTCTGCTAACTATGATGTCTGGGAAAGCCACAGCTCCTAGAGGACACAGTGGACATCTCTATCAAAACTAAACTGCCAGGTAGAGAAGAAAATCAAAACAAAAGGAAACCATGAAAGGGACAACAGTGGCTTATTGCTGTTACTACCATATCCCAGAAGACAATGAACATTTTCCTGGACATGGAGCCCTGAAGAGATTTCTTCCTCCAAATCTCTTCTTCACAGACATGAGTAAGGCCAAAATAGTTCCTTCATTCCTAAAAATGTTATTGAAGTACTCAAAGAAGTCAAAGCTTTACCTAAAATTGAAAGATCCATAAACTTTTTGGCAGAGCACAGAGTTATCAAGCTTGTATTACACAGGTCTGGGTTTTTTTGGTTTTTTTTTTCACTTCAGTGTGGCTGATTTGGGATTTTTTGGTAGTGGAAAAAAACTTACATCACACAATTCATCTGACTAGATCTTATGCTGTTAATTGCTTTAACTGTGAACTTTATCTATCTACAAGATCACACATTAGCATTTTTAATTATTTAAAACACATTAAATATTTCTGGTACCAGCATGATCAGAGATTAATGTCTTAATAATCACTCTTGTTTGAGGGTAAAGTATTTGATTCCAGCTGCTATGGACTTTTAAACAAGCAAAAGCAACATAAAAGGGACAGCCCACTCCATAAAGGAATGGTAGTAAAAATTAAACTGTCTACGTCCAACAAAACAATACTGTTTTATACTAGACACTTCGTAAAATTTTAAAAAATTAACTTGCTTGGGAAAAATCTGAATTACTGTATTTTACTATATTGTTCTGACTGATATGCTGCATCACAACACTTTCACATTTCTTTTACTCCAGCTACTTTTTCATTAGTTTAGATTCCCAGCCTCTCACCCACATGGAAGCTACCTAGGTTGCTTCTACACTGGGACCACAGCAAATAACAAAATTTAAATATATCACTGTTAGTACACCTCTGGAAGAATCAATGGGACAGCATGACCACCAAAAACAACTGAATTTCTAAATCAAAATTTGACACAGACTGATTTAAGAAGGAAAATGTTAACTCAGGCTCTAACACTAGAGAACAGTTTTGTTGCAATCACAGGTAAGCTGTGATCAGAAAATAAACACATTTTAAGGTACAAAACAGCCAAAATAAACCAGTCATGGTGGTTTCCTTTCCCTGTCACCAAATGTATCTCCTGGAATAAAACTGCCTGAAGCTCTCACCTCGCAAAAAAGAATAAAGTTTATAGGGCTGAAGATTACTGAGAGAAGCTTGAAAACATAAACCAACAACAGGCTTATGACTTTTACTGGGGAGTGTCTGAATTTATGTGATTACTGGTGTCTGGGAACTGACTTTTAGATTTTGAATGCTTGAGAATGACAATGCTAAGATTAAAAGCTATTCAGTGATATAACCAGTGGAAGCTATTCATTGATGTCTTGAGCTGGGAACAGAGGCACAGCGGCCCAAAAAATGCTGACTGGCATAAATACTGCCTGAAGCACCAACTCATCCCCTCCAATGGCCAAGCCCAAGGATACTGCAGATACGTCCAAGGACTAAGAGGATAATTAAATTGTGTTTGATTTCTCTTTACCAAATGGCACACACAAGAAGCTGGATTGGAATCAGAGAATTTGCAGGGGACAGGCTGCTCCTCACCTTGCCAATGAACTGAGCCATTGTATTGTACACGATCCAGCACTCTAAGCACACACTCACCGCTTCTTTTCCATCCTTGCATAGTAAGATGGCTAATGCAGCCAAGAAGTGCAGCACTGCTTTGGCCAAGTTTATTCATTTACTTGGCAACAGTACAGTCACCCCCATCTAATTAGGAGACAACTGATCTCCAATCAATCAATAAATAAATAAATAAATAAATAAATAAATAAATAAACAAAGCCTGAAAGATCTCTCCTCTCACCTTGCAAGCACTTTAACTCATAGATCTGTCAGTGTTGCCTGTCAGTGAATATATAGAAGCTATGGCACCACCACTAGGACTGGCTTCACCATCAGCTGGCTCTCAGGCTAACTCTTGGTTATATTTGAAAAACAAATGTAAGTTTTTACCTCTGTATTTATACTGGTTCCAAGAGAACCAAATAAAGGCTCTTGCCACCCATTTTCAGAAGAGAAAAAGCACTATCTGCACACTAACTAGAACTAAAAGCTATTTATGAAATTCCTTCAGTAAGTGCTACTGGCAATACAAACCTCCTCTGAGATGAATCAAAATCCGATGCAGCAATACTATTAGGACTCAATTATTTTCCCAATTTATTACTATCTAAGCATGGTCTTTGAAGTCTATTTCTCACAGAGAGAATAATATTTCTGAATCTGGACTGGAATTGGCCGACCTGCAATTCCCAAAGGATCACCACCTCAACACGGCCTAATGCAGAGACCTGCAGACATACAAGTAATTTCTCAACATGTTACTCACACAAAATACTACATCACATATGGCACTCCTACATGTTTTGCTACTTTGTTCAGGGCTAAGTAGGTACCTCTACACACCAGAATCAACTTGCATGCCCTAATGACAGTTTACAGGAAAGGTTGAATCTCTTCTGTAAAACATTTTTCTTTTTCCTACAAACACAGTCACAAAACCATTTGAGCTATTTATACAATTTCCCTGCCAACTTGGTTCTAGCGGAATCCTTCAACCAAGAGATTCTCTGTGAAGACCCTAAGATTGCTGGAGACACATTTCCACTCCACACAGGGAAGAACTATGCAAAAGGTTCAGCCTTAGCCATGATTTTTATTACCACTTCATCAACTTCATTACAACTCTGAGTCTAGTCTATCTTTTAAGGCTAAAGATTCTCTGGACATTGATGAGGTTACATGAAAAGCACAAAAAATAGGTTCCAAAAAAGTCAATATGAATTATCAGCTACTAAGGTACTGGGATCTTACTCAATCACAAAAACTATGTGTCAGCGTACAATAAAACTGGAATATTGATTTTGAGGTTTGGTACCATTTAACAGCTACTTTAAAAAAACTCATAAATCCCTCCTTTAGGTACACAACTGGAAATGCTCTACTTATCTGATTACTGCTTACCTATCACTTTACACAGTAATGTTACACTGAAAAAATCCCAAGAACACAAAACAATAAGGAAAACAACTTCCTTGTAGTAGGTAATAATCTTGTTAAGTACTAAAAGAAGAGCTTTCCTTGTAGGAAATAATTTGTTAGGGGATTTCTGAAAGAATTCTTTTCTTTAGCTAACCACAATGTTTTAAGTGACTGCAAGATTGTTAACACACAGAAACAGGTAGCAAATGTTCTTGGAAATACCTTGGGGAGATACAAAAGACTCACCACAGTATTAAATGGAGCTGAAGATTTTCACCCTTCTCTGAGGCTGGAGCTGGTTAAAATCATTTGCCCTTCTTTTCTTTAGATTTTCTAAAGACTGAAAACAGGAGAACATGAAATGTTACTGAAATTTATCCCAGGTTCACAAGCAATGTTTTTCAGTATTTGAAAATTACTTGCTTCTTTTGTTCACAGTCTCTTCTGCCTTTGCAAGCCATGAATAACAGCCCATCTTTTATTTGTTTTCAGTTTCTCACAGAACCAGTTTGTTATGACTGCTCTCTCCTACACAAAAGCTGGTCAGGGTTTCCAAACACCCTTCTGTTTATTTATGGCAAGCTGCAGTGTAAACATTTGCTTACTACAAATTAGTGCCAGAAATTGCTAAATAAACCCACTGTTTTAACACCTTTTACCCCCTACTATATGAAAGAAAACTAAGCACTTACAGTCCACATGCCTTTCTCTAGTCTGCATATATTCATTACAGGTCAAAGTAACTTTCTCTTCTTTCCAGATACAATGGGTACAAGTTCAGCAGTAGTGCCAGCTTCTATATTTCCTTCTTTTGCCTGACCTGGTTTAAGATGGTAAGAGAGACTTCTGTGGGGTTGCTTTTTAATTTTTAGGGTGAGGTTGGTTTATTTTTTCTTAAAGCTTTAATAGACATGCTGGTGATCCAATCCACAATACCCCTCCAGAAACAGTGATGCCAGCAAAACACATGAGCAATAAGCTGCAGAAGGAGGGCAGAGGGATCAGGAATACCTCAAACCACTACTGCTGCAGAACATCTTGTGTCAAAACAAGATGCATGAGGTGTCATAAACCCATTAGATGGAATTTTCTGATAAAGTGTGGTTCTTCTGACAGCTTTCAAATGTGTGCAACAGAGATAAACAGATGGAAAATAATCTTAGCTGACAACAGATAGAGGGGCACTTTTTTTTCCCTTCAAATAGACAGTTCTGAATTTACAGCTCAAGATTTTCTTCAACCATTCCCCAACGCTCCTCAGTCTGAGATACAATTTTTCTTTACTTGGAGAAAAACTGCTGTTTCAAGGAAAAATTCCTAGAATTGAGATCTTAAATAATTTTTAATCTCTGATGTTTAATTAGGAGCAAAAGTTGAATTAGAAAAAGACCAGACAAGTGTTTAGACTTCTACGCCTTCTTCAGGTCTAAGCAAAAGAAACACTTCTGTTTGCACTTTTTTCTTCCCTCCCACAGACCATACCAACTAGCTCAGGAAAAAAAAAACAACCCAACCAAACAAAAAACAACAGCAACAACAAAATTTTTAAAAAACCAACCAAACAACAAAACCCCACCCTTTTCTCTTATATCTTTAGGTCACCATAGCTATATTACCATCTTTTTTTTCCTTCTCTTTTTATGTGTCCAGGGCTCGATCTGGCTTGCTATGGGGTACTTGGTGACCACACAGTAACCTCCCTCACTACCTAGGCCAAAGAATTAACACATAAGGAACTAAAGACACAGCCTATGAAAATTCACTACTTGGGTTTCTAACAACCATTTTCAACATTCACAGTACACAGCCCAGTGACAGGACAAAATGTAGAAACATAATGCGTTTCAACCTATACCACTGAAGATGCCTTGACTCCCCTTCCCCAGTATGCCCTATGCTTTGCCACATATTATTGCCCCAGAGTACAGGTGACACTTGTGTTGCCACTGGTGTCATGGTACAAACCCATACGGACATCACACAATAGTGCCTACAGCCAGACAAAATGCAGGCACTTGTCCTATTTCTCCAGCTCTGCTATACATGCAGAGAGAGGTGGAAAGCTGGAGGTATTTATTCCTTAAACTCTCACAAATTACAACTGACAAGGTTCTGTTACTAGAGCCTTAATTCTCTTCACCTACCCAGCAACACCACTAAAAATCAATGCAAGTCCGTAGTGCAAGAGTTAGTTCTAATTAGCAAAGACAGTAAATTCAAACAGCCTGTCTAGCAGCTTTCCAGCCTTTAAGGGAGAGCTGCACTACAGTGGATTGGGAATCCTGGGGAAATGTGAACAGCTGCAAGGAATATAAACTCCACTAATTTTGTGTATGACTTGTTCTCATCTGCTGTCATTTGCATCCAAAGATGTGAAGCATGGAATCTGACTCCATTATGCATGATGGACCTGATCAAAAGGTCTTAAAGAAATTGAACAAATCTAATAAAAGAAAAAAAAAAAAAGGGAAGAAAAGGTGAAACGGCATGATTCAAACTGAATATATACTTGAGGATCCATACATTGGTCACACCGGTCCAAGAGAGCTTCCTCCTGTATTAGGTGGTCAGCCCTGGCTACAGAAACATTTTGCAGTTTGACTTACTCTCTAATGCTGAATTCCTACTTCTGTTTCACCTCCGTCATGGTTATTCTCCCCAAGTAAGGAATCAAAGCACACTTAGTCCTCCTATTTACATTTCAGCAACACCTACGTTTTTGCAATTCTGTGAGTGTGTCTGGAGGATGGAGCCACATGCATGAAATGTAAACGGACAAGACTTCGCAGTTGCATTGCCGTCATTCAATTTCCTACACACTTTACCTACAAGCAAATACAGTAGCTGCATTTGTACGCAAAAGTCACCACAGACCACAAGAAATCCCGAGTGTACTTTAATGTAACCTCACCGAGGATGGGAGGCTCAGCACAGCAGGGGGATGGCACACTCTCCAGGGCACTCTGCAATGCTGATGCACTAAGGCCCTGCCAGAAAGGAGTTCTGCTCCCTTCCTGTTTGTTTGCCTGAGTTTTCTACTGAAAGACAAAAAGTAAAAAAAAAAGGAAGTTCAGCTAAGGAATACACCAAACCCACAAAACAGGTACTGTTATCCCCACAAGAAGGTAGAACTTGAGTTCAGCCTGGCTCTTAAGACCGCTATTTTGATATCCACAGTTCACTGAAGTCAAAGGCCCAGTTCTGTTCTGAAAACATCACCTCCGTTTTTTCTTTTTTTGTTGTTTTATGCAGCTGAAATATAGGTCACGGACTGAAACAGGGCTTTCAAAACCAGCAGAGAAAAGGCAAAAATCACAAAAGATGTATCCCCTCAAAGGGAGAACCTTCTTATTTGCTTTAAAGACATAAGTTTAAAATATGTATTAGATCAGGAAAGAAGTATTATTAAGACACTCTCTTAAAAACATAGTCGTTAGGGAAAAAACATTAATACCAACTTTAGAAAATGTCAAAAATAAATCTGAAAAAAATATATTCCACATATGCCAATGATATTTCTTCAGCCACGGGTTTTTATCTGTTCTGTCTTGATAAGCCAGGTAGAGGCACAGTTTAACTTATAAAGGGCTGTAGCCCTTTTACTTTATTTAACCTGAAATGAAACCTGATGGAAAATGTTTCAGACATAATAAGGCCATAAGCTTGCTCACATCTTCTTCAAAATTTGTTATTAATCTAAGAAATGCTGTTTTCACTTTAGCAATCACTTAAAAGAAACCAAAACATACAGGACAGAAATTGAGCCTTATCAACACTGCAGAAATGGACCTCAATCACTCTGAGATTCGATACCTGCAAAACAAAACTCCCCTGTTATCCAAACTAGTGATACTGAGAATCTTTTTCAAGTGGTTTCTTTCTAAAGACTAGAATGAAAGGCTATTATGGAGGCACAATGGGTTAGAAAAACTGAAGAGTTTAGACTACTGAAGGGAAAAAACCACAATCTTATGATCTATCCTAAATAATCACAGCATTCAGGAAAAACACAACAGTAAAATAGGCTCCAACACTACAACATCTATACTGTCAAATATCATCACTATATGTATCATTCCTGTCAAGAAAAACAAAGACAGATGGTTGCAGAAAAAGACACTCTCCAGAACAACCTTAATCTTCAAGTACTGATGAATCAAAATATTTACAATATTTATTCCCCTACAGAGCTCATTCCCTATAATTAAAGCTCTTCTAAACTGCCACAGCATATTGCTACAGAAATTTTGGCAGAACAAATTCTTAATTTACATAACTGTTCAGAGTAGTCACCTAACTTACAGGAAAAAAAATCATGCATTCTCAAGTATTATTGATGTTCTGAAGCCTCTGATTTATTTTACTCATAATTGTTTAAATATTTTATTGCCTTCTCACCACAGGGAATATATTCAACTGCTGATATCAAGGTCAATCGCTTCCAACTGGCATGAGTGTGACTGGAATCTGCACAGCATTCACTACTGGAATGTCACTTTTTGAAACAGCATCTTTCTTGTCTCCAGACGAAGAAAAGATTATTTCAAAGATCTAGCCATGTATGTAGGTGCATAAAGACCCCTTAGTACTGCCCCAGTTCCCACAAGCTATCTGCCCTTTTGTGTGACTTCACTGCCACCGACAGAAAGGAGCACAAAAGGTTTTCTAATCTTCCCCAGAAAGGAAGAGAAACGTTGCAGGTCCACAGCAAGTCCAGTATCAGACTTCAGCGTTGAATCTTAGCTACGTCCAAATTTTTCCATAGTTAAAAGCATAATTAAAACATAAGTCTGCTAAAATCTTGACAATACATTTTTCTAGAATCTAGAACACAGACTAGCACCTGCCCAGAACCTGCTGCAGCCCCTTTCTGGTCTACATCAGACCTTTCCCTTTCTATAATGGTCAGGCAGTTTCAGGGTGGCTGGTCCACATGGGAACACCCAGCAGCAGGAGTTTCAAAGCTCTCCTGGTCTCCCAGTCTAAACTGTCAAACTTCAACATCATTGCTTCATTTTCTTCTCTTTACCTCCCAGAGTTGCCTCTAGCCTCTGAAACTTCTGCAAGCTTAAAAGGAATGCTCCTCAAAAAATGGTCTCCTAAGTATGCTTCTTCTCAAATTGAAGGTTCTTACAGTTCAAAGTCCAAAATTCAGTGGCATAAAACCCACACAGGAAACAAAATTTAAAAAAAAATAAATCATTAATTAAAACAATGGTTTACAAGACCCTGTGAAAAGTTTCTACTTTTTACTTATTTTCAGTAACAAGAATTTGATAGTAAAATTCCAAAAACCTCTTGGAAAGAAAAGCATCCCATCTACAAGCACACACCCATACAATATAGTATGCACACAAAATGCCAGAGCAGCAGACCTCATTTTATCTCCCAAGTGGCCAAAAGGCCATCTAAGTCAGAAAACAAAGAAGTGATGATTTAGAAATCACTATGTCAAGGATCCTATGTCTTTCACTACTAAGTATAAGCATCAAGAAATTCAAGAAATTTGAGGAGATATACCACTACTACCAGTTAGTAGTACTAGGGTGGTTTGGGGGTATTTTGTGTGAGGAATAAACCATTAAAAATTAAAAAACAGGTTTCTAAAAATTTAATAATTTCTTAGGAAAATCTTGTAGTTTTAGCCTTTTGGCACTGTTCCTCTATCTCCAAAGAAGAGAGATACAAAACGTCAAACACAAGATTCCCCTCCACTCCCTGCAATCAGGGTAATCAGAGTAACTGAAGTCCTCAGAGCAGAGAACACACTGGCAAGCATCATATGAAAATCTTAGATGGGTGAGAAATATGAAGGATAACTTTTTCCTTTCAATAAATGAATTAAAATCAGATAAATATGTGGTTACTGTAGGTAAGTGTAATTACACTGGATGATATTTTTGTTTGGCTAGTTTTTCCCAATAACTCTGTCATCTGTTCTCACAGAAGTGATTAAATTAATTTCATTTCCCACTTAATCCAATTCCCATTTCTAGTTCAATTTATAATCATCACTTCCCCAAGCCAGAGGGGCATTAAATAACTGTCATTCTTGGCCATTAAGTTCATCATATTCCAGTCAGCAGAATCGATCAAAAACACCACAGCAGTGCAATGAATTTCTCATTAAATATATTCTTTTTTGCTGCTTAGTATAAGCACATCATCAGTGTCAGAAGGTACATTACATCAATTTCTGACTTTTGAGGCAAAAGAAACACACTCTGAATCAAAAATAGAGACAACAAAAAAGTCTTTTTTTTTAATGAACACAGCATTTTCTCTGTTCAAATCACACTCACTTTGCTTTGTAAGTGCCCATTGAATAAATGACCCATGTAAGCATAAATTTCCATCTGCTACTGGAATACTTCTTACTGTAAACTCAAAATTTATTGCTCCCCTTAATAGAGGAAAAAACCAAAACCAAACCACCTCCCTTGATGCTACTCAAATTCCTCTGTATGTTCAGATTCAAATATTGAATAAAGTTCACTTGCATCTTTAGCAATACACAGACTTTTTAACAGGCGTTGCCGTCTTAAACACAGTTGTTCATTTCCTGTTTTACAGAGAAGACAAGACTGAAGAAAGATTATAGCTCCACTAGAAGATCTCTGGGAATCTCAAATTTCTAGTCCAAGGGAAGATTGTACACTATTTGTTCAGGGCCAATTTGAAGCTCAGTCACTTCCAAGCTCACTTTCATAAAAATATATCCATAAATTAAATGTCTGCATAGTCATCTTTACTTTTAAAATATCACATTGTCTTCTGACAGTAAAAACAGTGCTTAATTTCACCTTCTGTGTCACTCATGCTGAGCTACAAAGTGTTAAATAAACAACACTTCAATTTCCATATTAAAATTCCCTTCCCTAAAAGCACATTCTCTCGCTTGGAATAGAATGAAAGATATACCTGCCAAGCTAACTGGACCATTTTCAAAGAAACCCTGAGGCAACTTCTTTCCCCTCTTGAAATATTAGGAGTATAATTTTCCCCCATCTGCCAATTCAATAGCTGCCCAAATGTACATTTTCTTCATGCATGTTTTTACAAGAATTAACAGGGCCTTTTGTTGCTTGTATGGACAGTAAAACATACTATTTTTATAAACACTGCAGGCACCTAAAAAAAAAGTCTTGTGTTTAAGAGATACTAATTGGTACAACTGCATTATATTTAGTGCCCTACTAAATCAATAGCTTATTATTTTCTAAGAGTTTCTCAGAATACCCATACCTAGTGTAGTACTTCGTACATAATAACTGTAAGGTGCTTTACAGATGCTGTCAAATTATTCGCAGTCTGAAAAGCAGACAAAAGATTAAAGGAGTTTTTCTGGAATCCTTTCAAAGTAAAGAAAAAATTTCTCTGTAATCATCTGTAAACTTGAACAACACAAAGAGATGTGACTGAGCAGCTATATATGGATAGCTTTTTAAGCATCTGTGGTATAACTTATTCAGCACATCACTGGATTTCTGTAGGATCTTCTTAAACAGCAAACATGGCTTTCAGATAAAAACTCTAAAGAATTGAATATGCCTCAGTGGTCTGGCCCCTGCCAACTGCTTCATGCAGGCAGAGCCCAGAATCAACAGGAATTGGCAAGGCTACAGTAATCCTTTACCCTATGCGCTACAGTTAACAGGATTGTGGCCTCTGGGTCTGCTCCTGATCTTTTCATGACTGAACAAATGCTGCCATGAACATTTACACAAATAAGACTAACCCCAACTTCCTTCTGAGACGTTTGTAAGGTATTTTCCTAGCCCTACAAAACCGGAAAAATTCATGACAAGCTTTAAATACTGTAGTCACACTGTTTGCTATGATCAACATCCGCAGTTTATTTCCCCGTGCTAAGATTTAAACTGTAATTCCTTTTTTTTTCCCCCACACTTTATCGTGGTGTCTGGTGTTAGGCACGCCGCTTCCCAGTGTTTGGTGTGACAGCTATGGAGCAGCTGTCACTCCGACTCCGCCAGAGCCCGCACAGCCGAGCCGGGCTCGCCCCACGGGCGGAATCCAGCCTGCACCGATGGCCTGCGAGAGCGGCAGCAATGAGCCATCGGCAACCTGCGGCACGGCAGGGACCCGCTTCTTCGGCACAATCGGTCCGGATGGACCAGAGGGGAAATTTCGTGCCGGGAACCAAATCTTTCCCCACCATCAGCTGCAACGACCTGAGCAGCACATTTTCAATTGCGAGGGCTGCAGAAACAACGTCCCATCAATCAGGGCGCCGAGATCATTTGCAGTTGTGGGCTCCCGCATACTTAAACGCCGGAGAGGAACAAAAGCTCGGTTTTGTCACTCAAACGAGTATGTCGAGTCCCGGTCCACGAGCGCGCAGCTCGCAGTGAGTAGCGAGCCGCCTTCCAGCGCCCGTGTCGCGGCGGCAGAGCCATGTTTCACGGAGCCGCCGCCAGCCGAGCACCTGGAGCACGTCCCCGCATAACCCCGCGGGGAGCGGGACTCACGGCGCCCCGGAGCCACCCCGGGCTCCGGGTCACCCTCCCCCCACCGCCGCTCCCCGCCGCCTCCTACGCGGAGCCGAGGGCCGGCGGGAGCGCAGCCCGGTGCCCGGGGGCGCCCCGGCGGCCGGAGCTGCCGCTTGACCCGTCTCCGTGGCAACGGCGACACTCGCCCTCCTTCCCCCCACCCCTTCCCCGCCAGAGCCCCCTTCGCCGCTGCAGCGCTGCGGAGCGGCCGGGGCGGCGGGGCACGACCGGCGGCCGCCCCCCGCCCC